>JAUKPP010293106.1:0-19802 GCA_032273245.1 Phyllaplysia taylori
TGTCTCATGTTTCCATGTTTCCCTAGGCATCAGCGGTTTTTCCTCCCCCCCCCCCCCCTCCCCTCTCTGTTCATCATTTTCTCTCAGTATAAGGATTATGCACTTTGCCCCAACCCTATCACATAGCAGGATATGGCCTGCGGTACATTTCTATAGTCCTTGGTTCTTGTCAGCCGACAGCAGACCTTTTTTAGTTGGAACTTCAACTTGATTTGCAAGTAGATAAGCAATTCTTTTTAACTTGCCTACACTTCTGGTTCGTTGGATCAGAGGGTGGGCCTGACATTAGTTTGTTGGATAAAAGGTAGTTTAGTCAAGTTAATGAAGAAAAAAATTTGGGAATTTTTCTGTTCGCTGAATGCAAGGTGTTTGTTGAGTCCGAATAATAAATATAAAAAGGAGAACTGATTGAAGTTTCAACTTCAGATACAAACTATATAACACATTGTCTATCCCTGCTCACTGTGTATCTCATTTCATTCTTTCTCTTTTCTGAAGCTCATGAAAGTAAGATTCTCAGGGCAATGTCTGGCTTCTCTCTACCTTCTGAGAACATTCCGGACTGGGCTAAGGTTTTGCCAGACGACCAGTGGCAAAGGCAGGTGTTGAAACGCATTCGACAGACAGAACAACAAGAGCAGCCGGAGGCGTGGAAGGAGTCATCGCCACAAGATAACAATAGTGAAGAATGGACAGCTAATTTTGAAGAAACAAATCAGTGATGTGACTGACAGGGAAGGTTTGATCCCAGAACTGGTCCAAAGTGGAATGTGATCAGATTGAAATGACTGTAGACTGTAGACTGCTCATAAAATATTTGCAAATAGGCACATTCCTGACCTGTAAGGATGAATCGAATATGTACATCATCATTTTGTTCGTTTATAATGAATTGTGCTTGATTGATTGTTTTGCTTGTTTTATGAGTGACTGGAATGCAGAAAGTGGTTTAGGACATTGTTCATGTACTTCTTACAAGAAACTCAAGTGTACAAGTGTCCATGCCTTTTAATTCATTGTTGGCCTGATGGATTTTGCCTTGGTAAGGCCATGCGTCCACTGACATGTTTTGTCAGTTGCAGGCCAGGCTCCTTTTTATACATATGAGCCTGGGCTGCACCTGCCAAAACATGTCAGTGGACGCGCGGCCTAATGCATCTTAAAGCCAAGCAAATGTTACCAATAGATTTTTATGCTCCAAAATGAATGAAAAGAGAAGCGAAGAAACCAATCAACTGGCAATGCTCGAGCACCATTCATTTAGATCACCCAAGAGGGAGCACAAACAATGTGTGTCTCAAATGAGGGATTAAATTAATCCATTCACTCAATATCTCATCCTTGTACTTCTGTGAAACATAATTTGAAACTATGGGACAACTGTGGTATTCAGCAATTGTGTGTCTGTCAGGTGTGATCATCTGTGGTGTAGGGGTTAGGCACTTCGTCTATCACACAGAGGACGTGAGTTTGAGGCCCGCATAGACAGGGTCGAAGTAGCCTGTCCCTTAAATGACCTTACAGTGTTGCAAGGGATGTTAAGCCAAAACCAAATCAAACCATGTCACTCATCAGACATCCAGGGTGGGTTGCTTTGTGTGGTTTGAATACATGTGGTGTATGATGATATTTGTATATATATGCGTATGACTCAGTAGCATTACCATTTTCGGGTCGCTCTATGTCAAGGGTCTATTTCATGGTTGTTATTTCCTGGTTGTAAGCTGACACAAAATGTTGCCTACTATGATTTCACATCTTGGCCACATGCGCTCTCAAATGCTGCATTCATTTTGGCATTAATGTTGAAAAAAGTTCACAACATTGTCAAGTATTAATTTTGCAGAAAATATTCAATGGAAGATCAGATAGCTTGCAATGAAAGAAATTGGTTTAGAGTTTCTGAAAGTTTGTTTCTTCATTGTCAAGTAGTTGAAGAAGGAATGAATTATGCACACTTTCTCAGTTCAGGCTGGAGTGGGAATAGTCCTTCCTCATACATGCACAGAAAAACCGTGAATACATAAAGCAGGCTCTGTAGTCTCTGATGGTAATCCGCAAGGTCACACCCCGCCCGCAAAAAAAAAGGACTGACCCACACCATTTGGCCGACCAGATTTACACTTTGTAGTCACACAGCCAAAAGCACAAAAAAACCTACTGGTCACACGCAGCCAGCCATAACGCGACTGGGCTTATCGGGCCTGGCGCATAGATGGGCCGAGTGACTGGCGGGCGAATCTAGGCCGGCGCGTATGCGTGGAGTGCCCACAAAGTGTTATTTGTTAAGGGGCACTTTCTCTCAATCAAGAATGCTTGTCGCTAGCTTCATTTCATTCATACCTCAGTCGGCTATCTGGTGAGGCATTCATACTTTTACTCTGTGCTTGGCCCACAGTAGGAATTAGGATAACAATTCTCTTAAGTACTAATGTTTAGGCTTCAAAGGGATTCAATTTACATGAATTTCAAAGAAGACTCTGATTACCAGAAGGTTTTCAATTCTAGCTCCAGCTTGCTGAGGCCAGTGGTTAGATTGAATCCATGGAGGTTTTTGAGGACATTAGATCTTGTTCAGAACTTTTTTCAACATGGCAATGGATTTGGTCATCTCTCAAATCTCAATAAAATCAGTTCATGTTGCTGTGAATTTACAGTGAAAGAGTTGATTGTCTGAGCTTTGCCTGTCACCACAGAGTGTTGAGGGTAAAATAATGATGTGTTATTTTTTGTAAATTTATGGAACTCTGTAAATTTGTTCAGCTCCGTATGCCTTCCCCAAGACTAAGTTACTTGCTTTAATTTTTTTTTTAAGAGTTAAGAGGTATTGCTTTTTTGGTATACCGTGCGTACCTACTTGACATCTCTGCAAAAGTTCAGTAAATATTTTTTTGGTTGATGTGGCTTCCCTGAATTTTACTTTTTTTTTCCCCCCAAGGTGAAATACGTATTTCATTGTGAAAAAAAAAGGTTGTAACTTTTATTTTTGTATTTTTTTCTCACAGTACAATTCCGTATCAACTTCAACATGCCCTCAAGGGGGTGGTAGTAGTGTAGGCACAGGCAGGGATTTTGGTATGGTCTGTCTGTTCATTCTACTTCTTTCAGTATGTTATTTTTGTCCGAGTCTACTTTCTGTCACTTCATTCTCCTTCTTCTTCGTTCTTTTCCTGGCACTGAAATGACCCAAAACTGTTTATAGTGCTGTAAAATTGTGTAACAAAAAAATACGTGACTAAACAAAAAGTATGCTGTGACAAAGGTACAATGTAGCAGAGATTTTTTTGTTTTAATGGTTAGAACCAGAGAATACATAAATTAGTTGCCATACGTGTATGTTTACATCCTTGATCAAATTGTAACGTGATTGTACTGTACATGTAGAAGCGGCATAAGTCGACATTGCTGGGACTATTGAAATCACGTTAAGTAAAGAGAAAGTCAACTTAGGGGATGTTGATGTAGTAAATAAAGTAAAAGTTGGGGAATTCCAAATCATGTCGTCTTAAGCTGAATGTTGAGTTAACAGACGACGAGATATGCGGATTCTACTGTGTATTTAACGGTTGTAGTTCCCTTTCTGCGTATAATACATTTCGCTAGTTTTGAGTTCTATGGCAAATTTATGCAGATAGAGATTGAAAGCCAGTATGGATAAGGATGGCTCTCATTGATCGTAATTGTTCAAAATTAGATTTATCATAGATACGGCTATAATTCTAAATCACTTCCGATGAAAATTGGATTTTAAATTTTGGGTTATTATACGCAGATAGTGAACTGCAGCAACAAGATTACTTTATTGTCATTTTTATTTATGCAAGTAGGCCTACCAGTTAAAGATGCTTTACTTTTATTTATCTGTGAGTATTACTTTTTTGTCTTGTACATCATCAAGACTGCTGAAGGCCAATAATTTTGTGCAAAAAGTTTTGCAGTACGCAATGCTCATGTATCAATAAATGTGTCTAGTTGTCACATCAATCATTTGTTTGGTTTCTGATCAAAAGACTCTTGGCCTGTATGGTTTATGTGGATTTGTTTGTTTTTGGTATTTATTATAATCCCTTTTGCAACACATTTTCAGTACCACAGTCGCTTAATGACCATTTTGAGCGTATTGTTTTAATTCAAATGGTGAAATTGAAGAGCATTTTTTTCCAAAACTCCTGTCTTTGCACTTTTGTGTAAAATAGAGTTAGCACCACTAGAGAGGTATCTTTATTGTATAGACTTGTTCTCAAAGCTTGTCAGGGTGCAAAACCCTGTAGTTTCCTTTGCTTCACATCAAGAAAAAACATTTTCCTCTATAATGCTTATCAGACAAGCAAAAAAGGCTGATTTTCTCTTCTTGATTGCCAAAATTAGTTCGCTGAATCATAAGAGGATTGTAAAAGTTTACTAGAGATAGTTTTCTGTTGACCGCACTGGGTGGCTGTATGCATGAAACTCTACACCTTGTGTAACTACTCCTTGTGTAACTACACCAGGGTGTAAAAATCCTAAATTCAATCCCAGCATAAATACAATACATGAAATACCTGAGTTTCTTTCAATGCTTTAACAGTAACACTTCCCGCTTGTATGCGGTTTTGTGGGCCAGTGTTAGTACAGCACATCATTGAATTGAGCATTTCTATACCTTGGTGCAGTTATGCAAGGTGTAGAGTTTCTTGAATATATGTAATATGGTCACAGTTCTGTGACTCTTCGAAGGACGAGCAGAGGGAGGTTTCAATTCATCACCGACTTGGTGCCGCCCACTGCACAATAATACAGTGGAACTTCCCAATAACGACATCCCGCAAGTCACTGATACGTTAAAATGTGTTTTCCCGGTGCTTATTTCATTATTATGATGATTATGATTGTAATTGTCTTACTATAATGCCATTTCCCTCTGTAGTTTATCTGGACTTGGGACCGGCATGAGTGCAGCTGAATTACCAACAAAGGATTAAACATCAACATTTGCAACCTCGATGTCGTTATGCAGAGGTTTTACTAGAATGTATGTCGCTATTTAGACGCTTTTATTACTAATGTTATATATATAGTAAAAAAATCGGGACCAGAGGCCGATGTCCTTATCCAGAGAATGTCGCTATTCAGAGAGGTCGTTAACAGGAAGTTCCACTGTACATAGTTGCTGCTCATTTGTGTCAAGAACCACCACACTAGAGCTTACAGTACCGTATCAAGTACTTGCCCCATCACTAGTTGGAACATGGGACCTCTGCCTTCAAGTCCAAGGCAGGCTCTTTCATAGTTTTTTTCTTCTGATACTACTGCATGAATTTTTACCAAACTTGACACAAAGGAAATTCCCAATATATTCCCAATCAGTTGACCTTAATTGTCTAACATTATCATGTTATACAGAGGAATCCACAAAAGTCGACATTTCTGGGACTATTGAAATCACATTGAGTGAAGAAAAAGTTGACTCGAGCGATGTTGATGAAATAAAGAAAAAGTTGGGAATTCCAAATCCTGTCGAGTTAACAGACAAGATATGTGGGTTCTACTGTACATGTAAAAGCCGCTGAGGCAAACTTTGTGAATTATTCCACCGAAGTTACTGCACCAGGGCAACATTAAAATGATGTGACATACACATGGGTCTGTCTTTGAGTCAATGGCTGCAGCCATCATGTCCAAGTGTTGTATCGATATTGGCAGTACATTATTCAACGACTGCATTGCACTTCGCAGTCATCTGATCCTGAGAGGTCTTGAGACTGCATTGCACTCTCGCAGTAACAAGGGGCCAATTTTAAGGCTCTCCACTCCCAGGGTACAGAGCTTGGCTGCCATAACTCCTGTAGGTCTTTAAGACTACTTGAAGGGTGAAAAACCCATATAAGTCCCCGATCAATAATAACAACAACTGTACATGTAATGAGTTTAATACTTAATGTTAATGCCATGTGCCTACTTTAAAAAAAATACAGTCTAGTATTATGGCATTAAATCAAATGAAGTATACCTGTCGTCGGGTTTGTTCTTTTTTATACTATCTGTGAATTTTTGAGAGGTGTGAATGTGATTTCAATTCACTGGCTAAAAATATGCCCCATACAGTGCAATCCGTCTAATTCGAAGTAGTTGGGATGAAGCAAGTACCTCGAATGATCCAACTTATCCAAGTTTGAATTACACTTCAAAACAAGTGAAAGAGAGAGAGGGAGAACCATGGAGCACATTATCCACCCTGACCGTGTGTAAGCGTTTCATGGCCCAAGTCGATGGTAATAATTCTAATACTTGTGCATTTTGTACCAGTACTCAGGAACATTAAAACCTCGTTAAATCGCCAACCATGGGACCGTTAGAAAGCTGGCGTCATAGAGAGAATGGCAGTACAATGAGAGCAGAACAAGGGAGGCTATACACTTATTCGACAACATGATGAGCTAATTTACGTAGTTATCCCTCTTATCAATTATAATGTGTCGCACGCCTCTCCGCAGATATTTTGTAGACATGGCTCTCAGTACGGTAATTTGAATTAAGCGATTATATTTAACCCAAAGAAGGGGAAAATCGTTAGTCTTACATTGATTCGAATTAAAAGAAAATCGAATTACATGTATCAGAGTTTGTATTACGCGGACTCCACTGTATTTGCTTTTAAAATAAAACATTTGGGAGACATACAAAAAAGAACTAAGCTAACGCTGTGACAAATGTTGAGAAAATCCATGCTGTCCCTTTGGAGAAATTCTAGCAAAACCTTCCACGCCCTTTTTAAAACTAAGAAGATTATTATTTTAGAGGTGGGCAACTTCAACCCTGCCTGTCAGTCAGGGCCAAACTGGGCTGAGAAGGACGTATTCCAGCAGAGGAAGAGAGAGAATGTTCCTCCACCAATGTAGGGATTGAACTCCATTCCTTTTTCTGGTTTGGTTTGGTCACCAGTTTTACATCCCCTGCAACACTGTGAGGTCTTTTAAGAGACAGGCTACTTTGACCCTGCCTGTCAGGGCCAACCCAGGCTGAGACTACTGAGAGGGAAAAAATCCCAGCAGAAAAAACCGCTGATCCTCTGCCATGGGATCAAACTCGGGTCTTCTGCGTGACAGGCGAAGAGACTAACCATTAAACCACAGCGCCCTCTTTCTTTGAAAAGTTTTATGGCACTATTGACACTGTAATGGTAAGGTCATTTCAATGCCGGGAAGTACGGTACACTAGGGAGTAAAACAATGTAACACAGAATGCATAAGAGTGTGAGCAGAGACCACACCAGACGCCACCGAGATCGAACTCAGGTCTTCTGTGTGACAGGCAAAGAGACTAACCATTACACCACAGCACCCTCTTTCTTTGCAAGGTTTTATGGCACTATTGACACTGTAACGGTACGGTCATTTCAACGCCGGGAAGTACACTAAGGAATAAAACAATGTAAATGTAAAACAGAATGCAGAAGAGTGAACAGACCACACCAGAGCAACTGCCACCAACCACCGAATCCTATCCTATGCACGATATTGATAGGCCAGAGCTTAACAATTACGCCAGACGCTAGTTCATTTCTATAGCCTGTGGCTCATCTATTGTGCCAGTATGAAAATACACACGGCATGAATTCAGGATAAAAAATTATGGCCTTGCCTTCAAATTTCAATGCCACTTTTCCTTTATCCATTCACAATTGCAAAACTCTACCATACACCCGACATCTGTGGTGTGATGGTTAGGCTCTTTGCCTACAGTAGAAGACCCGAATTCAACCCTGCGTGCGGACAATCTAGTTTTCCTACTGGGATTCGTCCCTCACAGCTTGGGTTGGCCCCGACAGTAGCCCATCTCTTAAATGACCTTTGTGTTGCAAGGAATGTAAAAGTAAAACTGGCAGCCAAACCAATCTCTACCTTTTGGTAAGGGTTTAAATATCATGGATGGTTGACATGGGATTTCTCATGTGATATCAGAAATGGATGTTAAAAAGCTGCTATTCTGCCTCCTCAAAATCAACCAACCAATCAAAATAGTTTAAAATTTTTTCACCCTATGCAACACTATATGGTTATTTTAGGGGCAGGCAACTTAAACCCTGTCAGTCATGGCCAACCTGTGCTGAGAGTGACGGACCTTCCCAGTAGAGATACCGATGTGTTTGTCTAACTTCTAACACTGGGATTGGATTCCTCTCCTCTGTGTGATAAGCGAAGAGCCTACCTATTACACTAGAGGGTAGTAACCAAAATAAGCAACATGGTGGGCCACACAGAAGACATCGATGGCTGGGGGAGGGAGGGAGGGGCATCACTCAGACTAGCGCCATTTAAAAATTTCACAGGAGACTTTCTTATTTCTAAAATACATTTTTTATTAAAGATGCCCTGTTAAAAAAGTGTAACTTCAGTTCCATTAATTGTAGAAAGCTCATATTTTAAAACGACAGGCGCAATTACTTTGGGGTAGATCTTAACAGAAGAAACTATTTTCTATAAATTGATGCTTGTCTGAGACTGAGACTGAGAGTTGCCCCCCAGCTATCAAGATGTTCCTTCTGTTGGGGGTTCACTGGCGCTATCAACACTGTAAGGTCATTTCAATACCAGGAAATAGATTTGGACAATAGTAACATTTAGAAAGAAGCAGATGGAGCAGACCTGATCGGAGAGCCCGCCAACCATCTGCATACGGCAGAGAGGAAAGCATACATATTGTGAAGAAACCTCTTCATCACGAAAACATAGAAGTATCGGGATGAAAAACTTGACATAAGAAACCATTGATTAAAAACAATTGTTTTTACTCAATATTATTGAAATGGAGAGATGTTCATATACAAACAAGTCTATAAACGTACATACAAACATGCATACATCCACGCACATTCCTACAAATACATATTGCCTCATATAATATGTGTAAGAAGAGAGGAAATTGAGTCACAAATTCTTGGCTAGACACTTTCATGAGTACCATGATTGTTACAATACATGAAAATAGGGAAATGATAGAGCACAACAATGGAGTTATTGAGTCTAAGTATTATGATTTTCAAAAAATAAAAGCAAACAAACCCAATTAACTACATGTTCTTGGTTAGTCAGATGTATAAAGATCCTCCTATCACATAGTGTAGTTTGGGTAACCTGCATATATATAGGAGTAAAGAATTCATATACGCCCAATATGTTCTATGAACTGTGACTCGGGTGTGTGAACAGCTAAGCAAAATACAAACGGGGATTTGCCGCAAGAAACCGTCTTGCAAGCATATCAGATCTTGACCCAACTGGCCAGGTCCTCGATTTGTACAGAGAAAAAGTCTAGGAATGAGACATGTTTGGTCCATTCAAGGTGCAGTGCTATGGCAGACGCAGAGAGGCTTAATAAATGAGTTGAATCCTGCTAGCGCTTTTTGTTTGTTGTGAGCTCACTGGACAAGTCTGAAAGTTGACAAACAGGTAACAAGTCATATGCCAACGAGTTAAGCAAGAGATGTAATTTGCACTGCAAAACCGTCAGCGGGTGCTAGAACAGCGAGCAGATTGACATCAGAGTACTGTACATACATTGTATGTGGAAGTGTTTTAAAAAGCTACTAATTCAAGAGGTAATCCCTGAACACATTTCTTAACCTCATCATCCGACAACTATGAATTAGTAAATGACGGGCCTAGACAATATCAAAGATGTGCTGCTGTAAAATAAAGAATTTAAAAAAGGAGCTGGTAGTCAATACACTGCCTGTAAGAAAAAAGTGGCAAATTCAATGTACGTACCACAAGGAAAGGATTCGAGTCACTAGGACACTCTATCACCATTGAAGCTTTAGTCACATTGGACAACCACCTATCTCTCATATCCATATAATCATAATCAAAAACCCAATCAGAAGCTGGCAGAGATGATTTTCAGCAACAATGACAAAGCACACGCGTAGTGAAATCTTACGGGTCAGTAAGCTCTCCCGAGGATGGCAATGAGTTTGCAAAAGATGTTTAGTCTGCTAAGCATTGATGCCAATCTGATCGCTGGACCCTGTGACCACAAATCAAGACCACGTCAAAATGACTTCATGGCTTGTTACCAGTCTGCGTGGACTGTGCCCACAAGAAACAAACCAACATTATTGTACAACAATATTTTTTTGTATTCACAACAGTGTAATACAATCTTTGCATTTCCAGCAAACTGTTAAAAAGCTTATGAATTCAAATATCTACAAGGACCTATAACTATAAGTAGAAACTACAGCAGCAGATAGAGTGATGTACGTGATTCCCCACATACGCAAGCTTGCTACAGGTGAACATGAGCGCGCCCACGCTGGAACTAAATGCCGTGACAAATCAATGTATGGCTAACTACTGCATCCCATGGACAATGCATGACGTCTCACAATAAAAATGGACAAAAAGAAACAATAAGTCTGACAAAGGCTCTACAGGTACCGAACTGGAATGTTAATAACAGTGTATCATTATGGAACATTATGTGTCACAGTGCTGAGGGGAGGGTGGGGAGGGGGGGGGGGGCAAAAGAGCAGACACCAAAATGTACTTGATCACCACATACAACGCTAGCATAACTCTGACACGGGTTGAAGATGAAGAAGAAAGGAAAGGGATGGGGATGACGCATACAGGAAGAAAATATTCACTGCTCATGGTTCCCGACGCTTTCACCTTCTCTACTACAACAGCGGATACCTATCAGGAGCTCAAAGTCGGACAATGACGGCGGATGAAAATCACATGCTGAGCGCGTGGCCAGCCAGACACTCCTGCACATACGCATAAACTCCACAACACATGAGTGCACGCACAAACACTCATACACACACACATCATCGCAGAGTTATCACAGAGCACACAGAATAGCCAATATTACGTCATACCGCTCTAGTACAAGCTTACAAAGGAATATTTCTACAGTTATTTTCTCTCTATTTCAATTTCTCGCTCAACGACAATGCTCCTCAAGTTGCACAACTTACTGCAATGTTATTTCTATTTTCTTCAAAGACTTGGGACTTCGGTGTGAGTGGTGGGAAGAAACCCTACCACAACAATGCTACCAATAGTCTGTTCATATTAGATGGTTTCAAATTTAGGGATTAGCATAGCTAGCCTAAAAAAAAATGGCCAGAAATGTGTGTCCCAACCTATGCACTAATTACCCTTCCCACCTCGTACCCTACATACAGCTACCCTCATGGCGTCAGTAGTCTAGTGGTTAGGCTGCCCGAATCGTAATCGGAAGGTTGCGGGTTCGAATCCCGGCTCAGGCCCAACGTTGTGTCCTTGGGAAAGGCACTTTACACGAATTTTCCTCACTGTGAATGGGCACCCAGCTATAGACAGCGAACGATCTTGTCAGTATTTAGCTACCAATAGTCTGTTCATATTAGATGGTTTTAGAGCGCTTGTAAAATGACTCCTTTCACCGTATGCTTCCCAGGAAGTTGAGAAGGTTTCTGAATGACTTGGTCTGCTGGGGTAATAATGATTGTAGAACGCATAGAGCCAGTAATTGGGATATGCACTATATAAATGTACTTTCATACAACTACCCTCACAGAGCATCTTTCAATGTAATTTGACTCCAGCTCATCATTGCACAGCCACTGGGAAGTCAGCGACATCTGAATCAAAGATTGCTAACAAGATCAATGAAACAACCACCAAAGGGCTTCCACCTGAATGAAAAACACTCCTTCAACATTCTTATATCTGCAAGTTCCCTTCACTTTGAAGTCACACAAGGCCGACCCAGCCGTACAAAGATTGCCATTGAATGTTAGTGGTATGTAAAGCTTGATAAACATAGTGGGTGATGAAGTAGCAGAGCCCACAACAACTGCTGAAATTGGCAAATATTGAAAATTGCAAGAGCAGCTTTGAGAATAAAGAAGAAAAAAGAGTGGCCACGAGGACAGAGAACAAGTTCTAGTTTCTTCCACTTAGTACGATAAAACTATCAGAGAAAAGTACTTTTTAGCACAGTGGGACAGCAAGTCCAAACTTTCAATGTCAGCAGAGAAAGTATAACTAAGTGCCGAACAGGAAAAAGTTCAATTCCCTTTCTCTGTACTGCCAGAATCAGTGCTATGCGCCTTAGTGAGCTGTAAGATTGATCTTTAGTTTGCAGATAAGATGACAGGGGCAGTCACCTGGCCTCGACCTAAGACTGTAGACAGGATCAGTATAGCAACACTGCATAGACAGCCATGACATAAGTTAGATTGATCTTTAGTTTGCAGAGAAGATGACAGGGGCAGTCACCTGGCCTCAACCTAAGACTGTAGACAGGATCACTATAGCAACACTGCATAGACAGCCAAGACACAAGTTTACCCCGAGGGTGGTAGAGTCTGCCAAGCTGTTCTTTTCCACCACAAACACAAGACTCATCTAGACAGTCATGCTTGAGGATATCACATAACATCACACTGATGTATATCCAACACATTACCTTTTACTATTAAAATACTGACCAACCTCCTTTCATTTAGTTCTGTGATTATGCAAGTAAGAATAAGCTCTATCAGCACATCGCAGCAGATAAGCTCTCTAACTGTGGACCTGGTGAGCTCATAAAGTCCTTGAGGTGTTTTTTTTTTTTTTATCACAAAGTGAATGGATGCCTAAGATGATAGCAAAACTGGCAATCCTTACTGATAGATATCTGCCTGACACAGCCACACAAATCAAGTAATTTTGACAAACACTGCCACAAAATGAGTCTCATCTGCCACTTCTGAAAACAAAAGTAGATTCTGTGATCTCAATCATTCAGGTACACTAGAGAAATGAAATGTTGGTGCACTGTATGAGCAAATTTGAAATCAAAGTGCCTGGATGATATGGCGTGGATGAGTGAGCGTATGGAACGAAACACAAGATTATGCCTTGGCCAACAAGACACGGCCACTAAAGAGGTCAATCACACTTGTCGCTGGCCCAGACCCACAGCCAAATAAGCGGGGCTACACTTGCTCATAATGGGGGAACAAAGTCACAGAGTATTCATCAATTACTGAATGTTACACAGAAGATACAACACAAAAGAGACTAGGCAGGACTGGTTACATTTAACATACCATTCTCCAAATTACGTTTTGCCAATAACAATGCCACAAAAAAGTACAAAACATACAACAATGTATATACTATGCTGAAGATTTTTTTTTTTTTACTGATGACTGAATAAAAAAAAAAGGTGGTATTCATAATACACAAAGAACAGCATAAAATCATAACATTGGACGTCTTTCAGTAATCATCTGAGTTGGAGAAAGATCGACTGACAACAGGTGTTTCATTAATACCCTTAAAGTGATATCTCCTTCCCATCATTCCCCCCTCAAAAAAGAGCCCATTGCAAGAAGTACAAAACAACACAAGGAAAATGCATCGAGAGCAGCCTGTACAATGACAGAATAACCAGATGATCATAACAATCAGATGACCGTATCACTGTAACATTATATCATATTCAATAAGCACTATGTACATATGAAAATTTTGTTGATTTGTGTTAAAAATTACTCAATAGAATGCATGAACATGTTACAAACTAGCCCCTACAATTGAATCTTATCTTATAAAATCTAAAATAGAAAAAAAGAACAACTTGACCCGAGTTGCAGGACACCAATGCACATATATCGTATATATATTTATATATAATGTCTTAAAACATCTCAATACATCATTCAAGCTTCCCTCGCCCTGCATATGTACAAAAATCTACCTAAAATTCTGCAGGGGCATTATTCCCCAACAGTTGCAATAGAGGACGAAACGATAATTCTAAGAGTTTTCATTCCAAGAATTTCAAATTTGCAGTCTATTCATTTTAAGTTCACTTTTGATACCGTACGCATTTTAAGTTTCTCTCTTATAATCCCTCGAGCATTGATGACATTAACTTTTAACACTTGAAATATTTTCTTTACCATCACATTTGCCAATATATCAAATCATTTACCAGTATACATCGGGTCCCCATCTCTCGTTTAAAAAAAAAAAAAAGTTTTTTTTAAAAAGTCAACACTGTTGTGGTCCCTGCATGAACGAAGAAATGAACACGCACGCATGGCAGTCTCCCATATCAGTTGCAACAGACACGTCCATCCTTCACTTAAATAATGCAAGAGAGAGAGAATGTGTTTGTTCTGTGATTGTTGACCTATGCTGTATTCTCATGAGCAGAACGGCACCACCGCTTCACCCAGCCCCATGCACAAACACCCCCTTTATGGCGCTGAGCGTAAAACTGATTAAGTGATATAATGTTGAGTCAAGGCTATAGCTGAGCACAAATTTACTTGAGGGCCTAGGGGGGTTTTGCATTCTCTACATTCCTTACGTTCGAAGCGTCTGATCCTTGCATGCACACATTCCTTAGCCTGGCGTTTTTGCTAGCATGTGTGACAGCCACCATAAATCGCTGAGCATTTACAAGGAGGTTTAGTACAGGGTCTGGGGACTTCTATAGTCAACTGTTGGCTCAAAATCAAAGAACAAGAAAACACAAGTGTAAGAACGTGAACTGTTCCTAGTAACAAAAGAATATAAACAAAATTATCAAATCCGGGCGTTCTGCGGTCTCATGTCATCCTCCACCCGCCTCCCTAGATAAAAATATAAACCAGTCTGCCTGAGCCAGTATCTTGAAAAACAATCTTCAGGCCACTGAGCAACACTGAACGTTTGAACCCGACTTGTGTCCTTGGCTACAGAGCCTCACACCATATGGTGACAAAGTTCTTATACCATGCATGAATGTTAGATGCCAGTGTGGGAAAGATCTTGAAAGAAGAAACAAATTTAGGAAATAGTTACCACAAATCTGCATTCCTAATATATCACTCTTTAAAATCAATTTTTAGTTACCTACTCACTCTTAACCACCCTCACCCAACCATTTTTTTAAAAAAAATGTGAAGCCAGCTGTCTTGCAGCCTCTACTCAGTGAAAGTTTCAGTACATCACAGAGAGCTGGCTGCCACAAGCCACCCACCCACACGAACTCTTCCCCACAGGCACAAAAGACAAAAGCCTAACAGATGAGCGACTAAAGTGCCCAGAGTCAGTCCTGCACAATCTCTCCTCTGCTCCTCTCACTCCGTGTTGCATGGTCAGTGTGTGCCAAGTTTCAGGGGGGAGGGGGCCGTCATCAATTCTGCTCCGAGGAGGTGATCAGAAACTCATCACTGCGTTTGTGGCTCTCCAGCGCTTTCATCATGGACATGTCATGAGGCAGCTCAGACTTGCGGCGCAGCAACGGCTTCTCCTTTTTCTTCTTCTGGATCTGTGAAGAGAGAAAGAGGAGCACAGAGTAAATACAGACGTTATGGAAATGTACGTTCACATGAGACCAGATATAAAGAGGCTGTCTCCTACACTTCAAGCTTCTAACAACAACAGCCCGTTTCCAATTACTCAAAAATTATTAAAAATCACTGGTATTTCTATTCACAAATTAAAATGACTTCACATGGTTGTCCGTTCATAACAGTAAGTAGAAAGTGATGATATGCGCATTCAAGAATAATAAGGATACAAAATGCATAAAAACTTATATATTTGCCTTTATAAGTAAGGCTCTATCAAACTGTGGTTACATGGCCATTCAAAGTGTGTAGTGGGACTTACATCAACCCACAGTGTGGCACACAGAAACAGTGCTTTCAGTGACAATTTTACGATAATCAAAAACCAAAAGAATAAAACAAAAGAATGACTGGCACTAAGACCAAAAACAAAACAGGAAAAATAAACACGAAGGGCGAAACCTGTTGAAATCATGAATATACAAATCATAGAGTAAAAAACAAAAAAGACAAGAACAGCAACCTCACACTGAAGAAAAAAAAAAGATTAGTTAATGTGTAAGGCTGGCAGTCATAGTCATGGACCAGTGTGGTTAGTACAAACAAACAATCAGGTCATCAACAGCACACACATCAGTAGCAAGAATGCTTTTGAATTTGACCAGTGTGCGCAACACAGCACACTGTTGCAGCAAGTAGAAATCATTAGTTCGCGCCAATTACCCTTGCACACACAAAATAATTTTTCATTTCTGAAAAGGAAGCAACTAATGTCTTTTACACAAAGCAAACCAAGAGAGAACTAAGTGAAAATGAATGTCACACAAATTCTAGAAAGAAAGAAAAAAATGACCCTATGAAACAAGCAGCAAATCAAGAACCAAGCATCAAATGAACTCCTCCACGCAAGTGAACTAACCAACAAACTAAGATAACCAAAACGCATTGGCCCTCCATGGCAGAAACAAAACTGTCCACAAAAAGCACAGCCGTATCACACAAAAACAGAACAAATGACATGTTCATCCAGTTCTTTACAAAATAAACTTGCAGCTCACATCACAGTCATCTACACAATGTGTATATATGTATCAATTAGTTCTTCTTCAGTATCCTCAGAAAATAAGTACATCTCACACTTCATTCAAATAGATCCTAAATATATCTCCTGCATTCTCTTGGATCATAAAGGCCCCTCCCCGTCCCCAAACGCCTCTCACAAAACAGAATGCACGACAAGTTCTTTCCGGTTAAATGTGGTAATTGGTATAGGATTTCTTAATCCATCATTACTTCTCATTCACATTTCTAGGAACAGTTAGGTACCGGTAAATATAAAAATCTTTCATTCTCCTTTTACCTTCTTCAAGACAATAAGACTCGACACACAAGTTTGACGCAGCTGTCCTCCCTAGGTGTCACACTACAGAAGGATCCCCAATCCAATACTTAAAGCTAATACTTTACTGGATAGAACCCTGTAACGGCTACGACTTATCCTCTCACATCAGCTCACTGGTCAGTACACAGAGGTATAAGACACACTTTTGGTTACTCTGAGTCGAAAGTGTCTTTCAAACTGTTAAACAACAACCTGAGCTGAAAAGATCTACACCTGCTTGGAAACAAGATTTAGCCTTTTCCCTTCCCCTCCATTGAGCAGAAATTTCATGCTACCTTCAGGGTGCGCATAGCAAATCAGTCCTACAAGAACTCTGGATCCATTTCATTAGCTTATATGAACCCTCTACCATTAATAGAAATAGGGTGTCAACAGTCCAGACTGGTTCCAGTAACGTGTAACTCTTCTTCGCTTACTAATCTTGTCCATCTATCTTTTCTCAAACAATATGGTATTCCTTTGTTTAAAAACTAATAATCGATAAATGTGCACATCTGACCATTTTTGTGGACACAGCATAGTAATGCAAATAAGTGCTTAACATTTATTTAAACAAATTTGGAAAATAATACAACAATAGATTCCCTTCAGCTCATTAAGTAATTCAGGTGAATTAAAAAAAAGAAAAAGTAAAGTCCAAAAGTTTTTAGAGGAACAATCAAAAACCAGAAATAGAAACAAAAAAGAGGCCCACTAGTTCTGGGTCATGGGCTGGGCATGAGGTAGGGATGGGAAAAACTTGCGGTGGGTCTGAAACCGTTCACTGCTCTTCATCCCACTGACCTGAAAGAAGGGAAAAGTGACAACATGGTGCAGGTCAGTGTGGAGTTGGGCAAGTTTTCAACCAAAGGAAACACCAGTCCCACAGGTAACTTATCTCATCTAGTCATAAAGTCACAGACTGAGTCGCCATACATGCGAATCCTGAAGGTTGCACTGGATTTCCTGTTCAAAGACTTCATTACAATAGTATCTGTTACACTGTTTGGGCTCCCTCCCAGCTCCACTGAAAGCTCATCTCGACTCATTGCATCAACATGTAAATTATTCAAATCATCTGAATATTTCTTTACAGCAGTAATGTGTAAGGTTAGTCATTTAAATATGTCATTTGTAAGAGCAAGATTGATGTCCCTAACCCAACCGCACCAACAGTGTCTTGTTGGAAAGTACCTCTCTGTTTGAATCTGTTTGCATCCTATGCAGGATATTTGTAAATGGAGATTTCATCAAAGTGATAACAATATCAGAAGTATGAAAAGGCTTGAGGTCTTTGAAAGAAATCAGTTCCCTGTTGACTGAGATATAAAGTGAAACAGAGAAATTGAACGCTTAAACCATGCTTTTGACCCCCATTGACATTTTTCTTTCTACACCTACAGTGAACATTTATTTTGCGCTCTCCTCAACCTATACCACGTTTCAACCTCTTTTTCTCACACAACAGTTGTAAAGACATTCAAAAATTTCCATTTTCACTTGAAAAATTAATTTCTGTTTACAGGCAGTGCTGATAGAATTAATAATCTTTTTATTATTATTATTCTAAAATGTTAAAATCTCATGCCCATTAAAAATCTTTAAAAAAGGAACAAAATTCTTCAAGTGGAGGAGGCGAAAAGTTTGACAATATTTGAGAAATGATTTCTTTCTCTTACCAACCAATGAGGTAGGGCTGATTTGAACAAAAGGTGCGGTTGGGTTCACAATACTTGAAAAATTTAAGCAGAAGAAGAGGAAAAATTCCCATGTACAACCCAAAATTCCATAAGACTTTGGATGGGCCTTATGAGAAAACCTTCCTTACATGTTTCACATAAAAAAGCAGCAAAGCCTCTGAAAGTGATTAACAAAATAGTAGTAAAAATCATAACCATAGCTTGGTTTACTTGATGGCTTGCAAGTGCTATTCATGACTTCTACTTGTATAGCATGCGCCACAAACTTTCAAATGACATTTCATGACAAATACATTCGTGCATTCCAAGTTCTCATAACAGACTATCAATGAATACAACAGATATGTACTGCTAACAAAGCACAGACTCACAAATGATGACACGGTCTAGATGAGAAAAGACACAGTTTGTAAACCACAGCTCCGGAACGTGCTCCTTTGTGACTTTTGAACTCTCCCAGTGCACTTACTACCATGTATTGCAGATACCAAGCATAAAAAAAAATTCAAGGGAAATTGATTTGAAGGGGGATGTCCTGAAGCGCTAAAAATTTTAAGCCGACCGTGCAGAAAGAGAGACAGCAGCTGTCCTCAGGACTATGGCTGTGGTCTTCCACTTTATAATCAAGTTTAAGAAATATAAGAGGTTCTTTTTTTTACACAGTATCTGAACACTACACAAAATTTACCAACTTGTAACATCTTGTAACATATACAGCCATCCATTGCTGGTTTTAATAATTTCTAAGACAATCCTACGCTTATTTTACAATTGAGCTGACTTTGCCGACACAATCTGACGTGGTTCTCAGCACATACTAAGTCCTACTCAACAGACCAGCAACATCACAAGGGAAAACACTCAGGGAAACAGATCCTCCATAACTAACGAGGTGAGCATGCTTGCTAAGACAACCAGAGAGGCTAAATCTAAAGTCAAACTGTGTACTTTGAGCAACATACATGACAACTGTATAAGCGTCCTCAGCCAACAACATTTTTGCCAAGGACAAAATCTACAAAGAATTTCTTTCATAGGAGTCATCATCTATGAAAACTTAAGATTCTATCCAAAGTTGTCATTGCTTTGATAATGAATGTTGGCAAACTGATTGTTTAAATAAGAGGTCCCAATGCTGGGCTAAAAGATTTCAGCATGACATATTCATAGAGGAAGATTTTCTGGCCCTTATCAGTTCTAAAATCTCTGCAGTACCAACTTCAACCCAACTTCCTTTCTAAAATTCAAACTGTCAACCGGCGCTGTGGTGTAATGGTTCAACTCTTCGCCTTGCATGCGGGAAGACCCTAGATCAATCCCCAATCACGGACATTCTGGGGTTTTTTTCTGCTGGGATTTTTTTCCCTCTCAGCCCGGGTTGGCCCTGACAGGCAGGGTCGAAGTAGCCCGTCTC
>JAUKPP010293107.1:0-10103 GCA_032273245.1 Phyllaplysia taylori
ACTGAAAACGTTTTGAAATTACTGAAAATGAAGTTGGATTTTACTGAAATGACTTTTCAGAGGTTGGCAACTCTGATGTTGAAACAGATGATACCTCATTCCACGTTACCGTACCATTTTCATTTCTTATCAGACATCTGTTTTAATTACGAAAGTAGGACTTTATCTTGGTCATGAACATAATCAATTGTCTTACAAAGAGTGGAAAGAGCACTTTTTTAAATGTGACAACCTTTCATCCACATATCATGAGCAAATCATAGTTTGAAAGTATGTAGCAGCTTCACTAACAGGAAAATGATGTAAGAATTTACTTCGTGAAAAAAAATTACAGGAAAACGAGAAGACTAATTGCATAGAAGGAATGAGTTGAAAATGTTTTAACAAATCTAGTCTTTAGAAAGGACAGCATAAGTGCCACTGCTTTCTTTTATTAAAGTTTCATGCAAATTTTGTAAGGGACCAAATGCATGAGGAAAAAAGCCTCATTGTATGTTAGTCATTCTCCAAACCTGATACATAATACTGCCTTTGTTGAAGATTGTTCACTTTTTTATTTTTATAATGAAATTTAGATTGTGGTTTCATCCTTTGTAAAACCATGTCAAATCCCTAGCATGGATACCCCTTTGGGATTCAATGACTTTCCTTTCGCTGCTTGGCGCAATACTAAATCGTGCCTCTTGCCTGTGCTATCTTGCTCTGCGCTGTCTGTAGAGTGGGGAAAAATGAACACAGGTTCCCAGGAAATTTAGAGCTGATAAACTGGGTACCTCACAGGTTCCCAGGAAATTTAGACCTGATTGACTGGGTACCTCACAGGTTCCCAGGAAATTTAGAGCTGATAGACCGGGTACCTCACAGGTTCCCAGGAAATTTAGAGCTGATAGACCGGGTACCTCACAGGTTCCCAGGAAATTTAGAGCAGATAGAACAGTCCCAGGAAATTTACGCTGATAGACCAGGTACCTCAGTACCTGTTTAAAAACTTTGGTTCTGCTAGGATAGCAGTTGTAGACTCCACGTCTTGTTACATACCCAGTTTTCTGGTGCAGATCATGTTGGCAGTTCTGGCTACTGCATCTAGGCTATCCTCCCTTTTTGTGTGTTGGGGAGGGGGTATATTTTGTGTGTTCTGTGGTTTTACACTACCCCATGCAATGTTTGAATCCAGTTTTTGGCGGGCTTGATTAGGTCAGGTTTTTTCTACTTTGCATGCTTGAGAAGTAAAAAAAAGTGTGGCTGTACCCTTTATTTATAATCAAAGTTTAGGTGGTAACGGTTCTTGAAAGCGTAGAATTTTATCTGATCATTAGGCTTGTCACCATTTGTGTAGCCATCTGATGAGGGAATGGGTCTCATGTAAACTTAAACTTTTCAGCGTTACTGGACTGGTAGTTCAAATGGCAACCCACTTATGTACCCACTTTAGAGATGCCTTAATATTGCCTTGATCTAACAACAACATTGCACTCATTTTTTACTTTAGTATTATATAGTGCTGATGTGTGATGAGCAAAGAAATGATCAGATATCATTGGAACTTTTTCATTGAAATGTGTGTTCTCATTGAATTTGTAATGTTTTATAATATCAACTATCTTTTATAGAAAGTTCATAATCATAGCCTACATTCTGTCAATGGTAAATTTTTGGAAACGTAAGAGTTAATATTTCTGTTTTGTCGAAGGATCAACTCATGGATTGTGTGATGAAAGATAGCTTACCTCTTATGCCTCTATATAGAGCAGTGGTATGTTGATGAGTGGAATGTGAGGTAGGTCTACTTTCCATATTGTTCATCTTTTTGTTGGTGGGAGATTTTGTACACTATGTCTGTGTCGGATTATGTGTTTCATTTTTTTCATGTTCATATTTAAGTCAGTTACTCATTTTCCAACATTTTAATAAAAGATGAAGAAAATGAATTTTGCAGTTCTTTCTTGTCTACCATCTAAAAGTGAAAGGTAGAAGTAGAACAATAGGCAACCGGGTGGTCAGTCTGATCAGTGAGCGGATGGTCTGTAGTTTGAAGAAGCTGCGCAAGTGAAGAACATATACGTGTAGTAACAGATTCCATAGATATTAGTATTAGATGATATAATACAAAAAAAGTCCCCAACATTTCATCTGCTGGATGAATGAAAATATATTGCACTGGTCAGTTCTAGTCCAACTGACATGAACTTTTACTGCAAGACTTGAAGGAATTTTTACAATAAACAAGGAATCATCTTGTTTCACAGATGAACATCCTGTCTTGTCATAGACTGGCAGTTACCCTGCAAAAACCAGCAATTTCTGAATGCACTCAAAACTTGTGTTCCCGGTACTGGTAATTTTGATTAAGTTAGGAGACTGAGAAGCACACTTTCGCTAAATAGGCCTACTGCACCGAGTATGTTGGCTTTTTGCAAAATTGAATTTATGAGTCTTGAGAAAGACGTAGGCCTCAATTGTTTCCTGTGGGGCAACAACTTGACAAGCTCTATTTTACAATTTTATGGAAGGATGGAAACATTGCTGCTGTTTCATCCAAAGTATTTTAGGTAAACACATCTGTCCCGTCCCACTCCTTTCTCCAAAGTTGCAAAAAGACACTTGTCAAGTGTTGCCCCCGCTACATTCTACTCTATCCTAGTTTTTCCTACTATAGGAATGTATCATTAGTTTGTTGGTTTTGATTTGTTTTAGCTCTACAATGAATGTAAACAATCTCCAAATTTGTGCAATGTGAGACTATGACTTCATCTCATTAGCAAGTCAGATGCTCCATATATTCATTCACAAAACATTTCAAGATACCCGGTAGTGCAAAATAGAACTAAGGTGACAATGCAGCAACTTGTTTACATTACTCACTGGGAAAATAGGTTGTTTGTTTTGTTTGGATATTTTTACAGCCTTTGTGACACAAGCTGTACCAAATGGCCACTCTAAGTTATCCAAGCAGATTCTTTTTTTTTGGTTACCAGTTTTATGTCCCTTACAACACTAAGAAGGTCATTTAAGAGACGGAAGAGCCAATCCGGACTGAGAGGGAAAAAACTCAGATCGTCCGCCACCGGGCATCGAACTCGGGTCTTCCGCATGGTAGGCGAAGAACGTAACCGTTATACCACAGCGCCGATATCCAGGCAGAGAGAGATCTCTGCTGACAGCTTTCTATTGAGCTGATTTCTCACCTTAACTGTTGATGAAACTATTGTGTTGGTGGGATTTAGCAAAGTCGTCCTGTCTGTAGTTCATCATGATATAGTGCTCTACTCTTGCCACAATTTGGACAATGACATAAAACAAGATTCCACATTGGATCAACTTTAAGGAATATCCTGATGGATAACCAAAGTCAGAAATTCCTGAAAAATATATGGTTTTCTTTTTCTTGTTTTGTTCAAGTCTTGTGTACCAGCATCTGTGGTTAGACCCTTTGCCTAGCCAGCGCAAGACTGGAGTTTGATGCCAAGTGCGGGCAATCTGTTTTCCTGCTGGGATTCATCCTGACTCTCAGACCAGGTTGGCCCTGACCACTGACAGACAGGATTGAAGTAGCCTGTCTCTTAAATTACCTAAGTTACAGAACAGTGTTGCAAAGGACGTAAAAAACTAAAAATCAACCCACCAAAACAAAGCAAGTCTTGTGGAAGTAGACCTGTTGCAGTTGAGAATACCTAACTAGACCCTGACAGGTGGTTGAAGTAGCCTGTGGCAAAAGACCTTGGTCCTGATTTAAGCCTATATATACAGTACATGTACAATATATGTACATGTAAAATGTATACTATAATATTTATGTATGTAAAATTCTCCCTCGTTCAAGGGATCTTCCAGAAGATTGATTGTTTTTTGGCTTAATGTTGCCCATCTCACAAAGTCAAAGGTTTCACTGAGTTTCAGGTGCTCTTTAATTTCTTACTGTTTAAAAAGTGCTAACTGCTATTGCTAAAAATGGGCTGCTTTTAAAGCTATCGACACACTGCTTTGGGAGTAGATCTAAATAGGTATGGTGGGGATAAGCCGATAACTCAAAACTGCAAATTTGACAAGCACCCTTCTACTTCTACTTTTTGAGATGGGCAACGACTGTTGAGTCATTTTAGAAATTGGTTACCGGTACTACTACATGTACTTCCATCCAGTCTGTCAGGAACAATCTGGGCTGAGGTCACTGTCCCGGCAGTAAAACAAAATACAGTATGCTCATTGCCATCTGTCACTACTGTCAGTCACTTGCATGACTGCTTTATGAGTGTGCCTCAAAGGCTCAAGTTATTATTACGGAAGTCTTAAACTGTTAAACCTTTGTATTTGAAGTTTTCGGCCGAAAGGAATGTTAAAAATCAGAACCATTGATCGAAGCCGGCATTTTTCTCAATTGAATAAGCTTATCAAGTTGATCATTGATAGGGAGCATTTTGGCCAAGTAGGCCTAATAAAAGCTTGTTAAAACAGCCATTTCCTCCGTAGGAATTACATGTATGCAGTTTACAATTTGTCTCAGTTTCCGTGGCTCCAACCCTCATCTTCTGATCAGTATCAGAGATGATTTACTTTAAATCAGAAGTCCACCCACCATGATGCAAGGGATGTGAAATCCAAACAAAAAAACAGTAAACATGTAGGCATATATGTATCAATAGTAGTACATGTAGGTATTAAAAGAGGGATACATTGGTGTTGGTTCTGTGTTGCCCCATACAAAACAAGAGAACCCTAAAATCAACAGCATGAGAACTGATGAACAGTGTCGGAAGGCAAAGATATTTTTACCACTATGACTAGCTGATTACCACTACCACTGTCCCTATCCCCTTACTTCATTGCACTTTTTCCCTGTAAATCAAAGTTTCACTCAATGTGGTGAGTGCAAGGGTTGTACTGTTGACTACCAAAACCCTCCTGTCAATGACACAGAAAATCATATATATGCTTTCTCACTGTCATCCCAAATTCACACTGTACTAGTACTAGTGAAGGTGGCTAGACTAGCCTCTCTTTCTTTTTCTGACTAAAGCATGTCCTCAGTTCATCCATACAAAATAATTACATATGTACCTCAGGCTACCTCTAACAACAGATAATATAAACTAAACCCCTAAGGCTACCTGTCACGGATGAACCCCTCAGGCCACCTGTCAAGGATGAACCCCTAAGGCTACCTGTCAAGGATGAACCCCTAAGGCTACCTGCCAAGGATGAACCCCTAAGGCTACCTGTCACGGATGAACCCCTAAGGCTACCTGACAGATGAACCCCTCAGGCTACCTGTCAAGGATGAACCCCTCAGGTTACCTGTCACAAATGAACCCCTCAGGCTACCTGTCACGGATGAACCCCTCAGGCTACCTGTCACGGATGAACCCCTCACGCCACCTGTCACAGATGACCCTTTAGGCTACCTATCAATCAAGGATGAACCCCTCAGGCTACCTGTCAAGGATGAACCCATCAGGCTACCTGTCACGGATGAACCCCTCAGGCTACCTATCATTATCAAGGATGAACCCGTCAGGCTACCTATCAAGGATGAACCCCTCAGGCTACCTGTCACAGATGAAGCCTCTGTTCTCAACAAGTGTTGTTATCTTTAGCAAGTTTGGTTCTACATGTATTATATGTACATGTAATTAAGAGTAGAAGCCGCATAAGGTGAAATGGGGCAACCACTTTGTACACAGGACCTGAAAAGCCTCTGATAAGTCTGATAAGAACTCTGGGACCCTAACTCGGCCCCTTCCTTGGTACCAGACTGTTAATTTGTTGTTTACGTTTTGCTTTTTCACAAAATAAATTTGATTTTGAATATGATTGTGCTTTAGAATAATTAATTATAACAGAATGGCAGAGCCTGCGTGATGGTACTGTGTTATCCATCTACACACAAGGAAAGGCAATCACTTCCGTGAAGCATGAGCGATGGTACTGTGTTACACTACACAGCAACATAAGAAATAGTGGTCACTGGCCACAGTGCTGTGACTCTGAATAGAAATCCCCCCTCCACCCACCCATCCTCTCGCCTCGTGACTGGATGAAGTAGAGAGGATGGGCCCCATGCTGTGTCATCCACACTCAGCACCCATAGCACACCCCTCCCTTCACGCAAGCACACGGCTAAGCATTGTGGTCTTGGGTGACTATCATTAACACTTAAGTTAACGTCAACATATATCCTGAAAAGAGAAAGAAAAACGACGACTTGCAGGATTTCAATGTAATGTTGATGATATAAAAAGTTAGGAATTCCAAATCATGTCAACAAAGCCGAATGTCGAGATATCTGGGTTCTACTGTAATCTAAACAGCCATTTGGCCAAGTGAGATTGAGAATAACAGTGGTCATGCATGAATAAGGAATGGAAACAAGCATACATGGATTTGATCGTGAAGTCAAATAATTTATTTGCATTTTTTTTATCATGCATGGCGTATATATAGAGGTACCGTAACTCATGTCAATCATGTGCCACTTATGTTAGATTTTTATAGCTCCTGCCCTCAATACCATAGTATTAAATCAAGTACAAGATGAGGGTAGATGTCATCTTTGGACTGAACATCAACTCGCTGCATAAAAGTAAAAGGTGCATTGTGAAGTTCCCTTCCTCCTTAGTATTAGTATTATGCAAAGTGTGAAATATTCTCACTCTAGTCTAAGGGCACACAAGATCATTTTGCGATTCAGAGACGAGGAACTAAGTCAAAACAAAGCAAACCTCTTAGACCTTCTTAATCATAAAGGACAATGTGCCCGTGAGAAAATTACTGAAAGCTTGAGAATACTCAAGCAGTTATCACAGCTTCATCCAAGAGATTGGAATTAAGAAAATATTTTTCTTCAAATACACTGGGCCAATGAGCACCTTTACCCTCCATGATAATAATTATTGCTTAGGATACAAAAGTCATAATATAATTTCTAATACTGAAATTTCAGATAAATGTAATCACAGAAATGCTGTCCCTAATTATTTTTTCACAATCAAACAAAAAATTATAAAGAACCTAAATGAACAATAAAAATGATATCATACAGCAATTTGATTACCGGTACTTCAACATATTGTAACATTTTTTTAAAAACAGGTTTTTTTCTACCTCTCCAAAGAATTCCCAGGTAGGTGTGGTGTACCCCAATATTTTACATTCAACGTTTACAAAAATTTCAATCACATTTCAAAAGCAGTAGGAATTCCATTCCGTCTGTAAAACTCGGACTTCACATGGGCCACACGAACGTGCTTCCTGTCTGGATGGTCAGTGTGCATGTCTAGGTAATGTCCGTAAATGGTGGACGCAAGAGTGGGGACATCCTTTACTTTTTCCTGATGAGAAAACAGAGATGCAATCAAACGTTACAGTACATGTAGTACATGGACATGTATTTTGAAAAAGCAAAGATAATTTCTGTGTTGAATCTAGGAAAACAAGACATGATTCATGTGCAGGGTGTTTTTTAACATTGATTCTAAATTGAAAAAGCTCAAAGACAGAGAAAAATATGTTCTATCTTTAGTAAAGTAATCCATCCATTAAACTTTTTCCGAGTGCGGAAATCAAAAGAATTCAATATAAATAACACACTTGGCCATCTTACAGATTCCCACAAACGAAACAGGCCCTGTTTTCAAGCGTGCAGAAATGACGTCATATTTTAATCCAATATCCATGTAAATATGCATCCAGTATATGAGGGCATTATTGAGGGAAAGAGGGAAAGGGGCCAACCAAGAAGAAGGTAGAGCCAAGACAAAACATATTGGCTTCACACGACCGTCACTGAGGCCGGATGCAAAGCGTAGGACCGGGTTGCCTTCAGTGAAGCTGGCGCTGGCGCTACATGCCGCCAAGCATCTGCCACCTAGATGATGATATAATGCGTCTTGGGCAAAACTGCAGTGTAGTATCTTACACAAAGGAAGGACCAGATGTATTTTAGGTGTAGTTAAGGATATCCTTGTTCTCGAGTCAAACAGCCAAATCCAATACGTCACTTTTAATTAGATAAGTCAAGTTTTCTCTTGTTTTTCACTGGAAAATGACATTTTTATGATTTTGAAAACAAAATACAATGTACACATAAATTTACATCAATGCTCCATGTACAAGCAGGGGAAGTTAACTCCTTGTGATATTGTGAATGATGCAGTGACACCAGTGTCTTCATAGAATAGATTACTTCAACAAATAAAGAATGCACTGGGGACGGGCTGACTTGACATGAGTGGGAAACAGGGAAACAGGCTCATCAATGGAGGAAACCATGTGTACGTGTACAGTGTGTGTGTGGTGCTAGCAATCAAACCATCAGGCTGGGATATTGCCAGGGGAAACAATGCTCATTAATGGAGTAAGTCTGACTTTTGCCAAAACTCCAACTGATGATACTTATCAACAAACGAAGTTACAGGTATACATTATATTTACAAGGGTAGGCTGAAAAGTAATGCCTCCAAGGCCGTAGAATTAAAACCAGTAAAATTTACAGAGTAGCCTACAGGACGGAGCCCTTTGCTTAATGTTTGCTTGTTTGGGGTTTTACGGTTCCATCGACACTACACGATCGTTTCGGCTTCGAGAAACATTTTTAGTCCTTTGCCACGTGTCCTCTTCAGAAGTGTAATATCAGACTCTCTGCCCACTTTTACACAAAATTTGAGCACATAATTACGTCACAGACAAACCTAATTGCTCACGTTGCAAAACATGTGCTAGCGACTCCGTCAGAAGAAAAATGGAAACCATAATGACCTGCGTTTAAAACAAAGCGCTCGGATTGAGTTCTTTTCAGTGGGAGGACCATGTGTACACAATCCTTATCATACACAGTTTCATTCTTCCATGGATTGACAAAAGAAGAAAATCCTTCAAATAAAAGAACTCAATCGCAGCACGTTATTTTAAATGCAGGATTGCCGAGGTGGACATTTTTCGTCTGAAAGAGTTGCTTATAAACGTTTTCAGATGCAAAGAATTATGTGCGTAAATGATGTTATGCATGGCGATAAATTTGATTTTGATTTAAACAAATGTTGATGCGGCACAAGTCTATTACTCAACATTGAACAACACACAATATTTTCTATAAGTCACAGATATTTTTTTATTTCTCTACAAAGTTCATCGCTATGTTTATAAGGAAACTGCAACAACTGAAGCATGTTGCTGAGTAGGCCTATCCAATATCAACTGCATGTACACCAATGCCATCATGGTGACAATTTTTTTTTTAAAAACACACTAGCTAGCAAAGTAAGAAACACAACAGAGAAAATTGGAATAAGTGACATGGGTGTTATGCTCTGATAAAAAAAAGGAATTTCCAGGAAAAAACAATTTGCTGGTAATAGTAGTATTGGTAATTCATTGACTGAAGCAGCCAAATATTGTGGGAACCATCTCCCACTGAGAAACAATATTTTCATAGAGAGGAAAAATTTGTGGAAACCATGCACATGTACCGGTAGTTAGGCAGATCAAGACAAAAGGAAGAGAAATTCCAACAAACCTGAATATCGTGACATTAATTCTCAAAAACTCACCTCATCATTCACTGTGAGTCCTCGTGATTTGGCGTGTTCACGGTCATCTCTGTGAAGTTTATTGTTGTAGTCCTCTACTTTGCGAAAGAGCCTGTCATATCGAGAGCCAGGGTAGTGGTCCTAACAAAATAAATATATTATGTCAAAGTGCTGCTCTCTGAGAGGAATGTTAATTGAGAGTCTAAGAAGAGAGGGAACAGCAAATATGCACATAATATAAGTACATGTATAGAAGTCCTTTTCAGCATCACTTTCCACTCCTTACTTAAAGATAACACAATAGAATATAACAGATTCAAAGATGACTGAAACACTAAATGATCTCTTCCACTAAAATACTGTGATTTATACATAGGGGAGAGGCGGGACAGTTGTGCCACTTTTCAGATTTTTGGTCTTCACGTCTTTGTTTTAAAAGCAAATACGCTGGGAATCTGTCAGCATTTGATCCATTCATTTGCCAGCAAAATTAATGACTTTCATCGGCTGTAGCTTTATTTAATTCATAACAATCTGTACTTTTCTTACGTACCCTAAATTGGCACAACTCTCCTTTTTGGT
>JAUKPP010293129.1:0-10102 GCA_032273245.1 Phyllaplysia taylori
TTGTTTATGATGTTGATTTTTTCATACGTATTATTTCATGCATGAATTATGATTGTATTTGTATGCACCATTGTAAACCAAGTTTCCCTACTTGGATCAATAAAGTACGATTTATTTATTTATTTATTTATTTATTTATGTTATACTAATCAAATATCGTCATTTTGGTAGGATTGGGCAAGGGAAAAAAACAACAAAAAATAAACAAACAAACAAACTCAGGTTTCCGCATGATCAGTTAAGAACCTTGCCATTACAGCACAGATACTGATGGACGAAGGTGTAACTGTAGGCTCTACGGCCATTGTCAGCCTCTTCTTTAAAGCGCCTATGCGATGAGAGAACAAAGATGTTATTCAAAAGTACACTTGGCTGGAGGGTCAAAAGGATGTTGAAGAGTTACATTGGTTGGTTTGGTGTCTTTTTTTAATACATCCCTTGCATACTGTAGGGTCATTTAAAAGATGGGCCACTTCAACCCTGCTTGTCAGGGCCAACCTAGGGACAGGTCCCACCAGAGAAACACAGGTGCGCATCCCTAAATGGAATTGAACTTGGGTCTTCTGCTTGATAGGCAAATAGCCTAATCATTACAGTACAGACGCCGAGAGTTCCACTCACACACAAAGTTGTGATGTCACAATTTAGCAAAAACACATTCTCACATAATACAAAGTCATTCTTCTACACACTGGAACCTTATACAACACCGGCGCTGTGGTGTAATGGTTAGGCTCTTTGCCTTGCATGCGGGAAGACCCTAAATTGATCCCCTGTTGCGGACGATCTGGGGTTTTTTCTGCTGGGATTTTTTCCCTCTCAGCCCAGGCTGGCCCTACAGTGTTGCAGGGGACATAAAACTGGTAACCAAACCAAACCTTATACAACCATCCTTGTGCCAAATTTTGCGCATAACTTTTCTTCTGAATTATTCAACTCACCCTCTCTGAGACAGAGCATAATCGAATAAAATTCACAATCATGATCAAGTCAAGATGTGTTAAGCAGTTCACGTTGCATAAGCTCTTTAACATTACAAAAGTTAATCAATTGTCCTTGACCCAACGCTAATGAGAGTAGTGGAAGCGAAACACAACTGAGCAATAGTGGATTAATGCACTAGGTTAATTTTTTATGCTCCATTACACTATTTTCCATTTTAGAAATTATTACTGACTAAAAGTTTCTGTGAGGTTTGTAGTTTGACATCGAAGTTAATCAGTATAATAAAATGATGTCATGCATGACAATTTTGAGAGCACAGTCATGCAAAAATATTTGTTTCCTTTTCCTTATATTGTCAACTCTATGACAAACCATATCAATGGTCAAAGTCAGCGCTTGCCAGTTCGGGTGATATTAACAACTTGATGGAGATTTGATCATTTTGATGGTCAGCTGGGATCATGTAGGTTGTAACAGATTGCATAGAAGTAATGGTTGCTTTTGTTTTTTCTGAGATTCAGTAATAGAACAAGTTTTGAATCTGGATGACTGTTCATTTTTGTTTTTTACAATGAGTATATTTCTTCAATGAACATTTTCACACATTCTAGTTTGGTGTTCATCAACTTTCTTTTGAAATGAATGTTGTTCATTATCATTATTATATATCAAACCACATTATTTCAGCCCCTGCCTCAAAATACATTAAGGTGAGCAGTATGATAACACTAACCTCTTGTAGGTAGCAAAGGTTCACAAGCATTGTTAAAAATACAAAACGATGGGAGCAATTCATCATAGAGGCAACAACATACATGTATTTCTGTTTTTAATTTTTCATTAATTTCAAATCTTCAAGATATATCTGCATGCTACAATATCTTTCCTTTAAATATTTTTTTCATGATCTTTTCTACATAAAGTAACCAACACAATCTACTCTGCTACTCAAGGATATTGATTTTTAAAAGAAAACAACTATCTCATTCAAAGTGTTAGAGTAAAATTCATCCATCTGAAGAATCCTTCGCATGTACACGGACAAGCTCTTTATGAAATGCTCCTATCAACTTTTGCCTTTGTGCTGATGCCTGCTGCTCTCCTTCACTTAACATCTCTGTCTTTAGACGCAGCTGGAGCTGAGAAGGCGGTTCGGAGTCACTGGGTGCGGAGATTTGAAATCCTTTAAGGAGCAGATTGTTAACCAGGATGGAGGCGGCTTGTTCAGAACTTTCCTCTTCACTCACAATCTCAATCTGTTCCTTCTGCTCCTGAAGTAATTGTCGCCGCGCATTCATCAACTCATGGATATCCTGCGGCATGAGGAAACAACAATCAATTTTTTTTTTAAATGATGATAATAATAATTATGAGAGTTGTCTTCACCAAAGTCTCAGTCCTCAGCGCTGGTTGTTTTGCAAAGAGGCGAATACTCCACTACAATCTTTGTACTATTCACAGTTATGAAAAACAGTCAATACTCAGGAGACAAAAGAAGGCAGGATTATAAGCAAAGGGGGATAATATGGGAATAAAGGGGGAGTCCAGATAATACAGGACTATCTGAAAAAGCTCCCTTTAATCCATTGAAGTGGAAGTGGAAGTGAGTCACAGGGGGTGATTCATTGACACTGGTCAACTAGTTTTATATAATTTCATAAAGTAGGAACTGCTAGAATCAGAGTGGGATAAAGATTTGTAAAAATTTTGGAGAAAGTTATTTATAGAGGCGCCAGCCGGCTGTTTTAGCCTGCCCTTAATAATTTGAGAAAGTCATTTGCTGAAATCTACAATGTTCTCTGAAACCGCAAATCAAATAATGACTGCAGGAACCAATATCTTAGAATTAAAAGATAGGCATAAAAACATGGCAACATATGAGCAGAAAAAACAAAACCAACCAAAAGTGCATGAGTTTTTGAAGACTCACAGAACATTCTTTAACGTAAACTTTTAAAGACTTGCAAAACATTCTTTCCCTTAAAATTTTGAAGGCTCGCAAAACATTCACTTAAAATATGTAAACAGCCCTTTGTCTGATGTCTGCATACAACTGATCTACAACGACCTTCAAGATATATTTCACTTGCTTCCAATGTCTGTTAATAAAAAAAAACTCAGAACCATCGTTACATTGCTACTGCATCAGTTATAAATATATTATAGCAGAACTGATTTTAAAAAAAGAAAACATTACCAGAAGCCCTTTGGTCATTCAAGCTAAAGATCATCCATCCCATTCTTGAGCAGTGGAGGCCTAATAATAATATTTTCTCAAATGCAACTTAAAATCTAAAGTCAGCAAGAGATCAAGATTATACACCACTTTCTCACCTTTTGCCTTTTGATGCGTCCATTGCTTGCTCTCATGTTCCTGCCAAGCTTGAAATTACCATCCACCTATTACAGAGTGGAAGAATACATGATTCAAAATGACGATATCTAATGGCTGAATTATCTATTCAGTATAGCATCACAAAGTAGGCTCTGTGTTAGGCATGGGCAAAACTAGAACTTCCAGGCTAAATTCAGCTCACAAGTTAACATTTTCAAGAGTATTGAATTGAGTGCGATTAAAGATGAGTGTTGAAAATTGAAATAAATACTTTGCACCGGAACTGGAAGCAATTCATGGGGACTGCATCCATTTTCTCATAACAAAAATTTACTCATGACATGTGTCAATGCTATATTACCAACATAAATCTGGCAAAGCACTTATGCGCAAGCCCATGATTTAGCGGTGCACAAAGACAACCTTTTTTTTTTATTTGGAAAAAAACCCGAGAAACTTTGAGAACTAGGTTTCTGACTTGTTCAGATTTTACTGCTCTATCAGCACTGAAAGTTCACTTGAATGCCAAGAAGTGAATAGGGCAAAGTGACTCTGAGAAGGATGTAGCAGTAGAAACCTATATAGAGAAAACAATCACACATCACAACCTCAATACACAGTATGACACAATTTTAATGATAAATGTCATATGTCCTCATGAAATGACGAAAAGTGAAAAATAAGGAGTGGGCAAATTTGCGACAGGACCCATCTTCCTCAGGCCCATGAAAATGTAATTCATGTAAGACAAAACCATATGCACTCTAGGGATACCCCCATCTGTGGTGTAATGGTTAAGCTCTTCGCCTATCATGTAGAACACCTGAGTTTGATCCCATGTGGTGACGAGCATCTCTATGCTTTTCTGCCGGGATTTGTTCCTCTTAGCCAGGGTGGCCCCGACAGGCAGAGTCAAAGTACCCCGTCTCTATATGAACTTACAGTGTTGCAAGGGACGTAAAACTGGTAATGAAACCAAACCAAGACTAGACATTCATTTAGAGATCAGCCTCCCACCTGCTGGTGGACCACGCCCTCCAATGATAACGTGTAAAATATTCTCCCTAGATCTTGAGGTAAATGTGTGACAACTTCTTTTGTGTGTCATCTCTTCTACATTATATCCCCTATCCTCAGCTACAGATTACATTACAATCTACATGTACATTCTGACAGTGCAAAATCTGAAGCACTCAAATCCACAGAGTGGTAATAAAAAATCCCAGCACTGATAATATTATATACTGTCCAATGAGACATATAACCCCAAACAAAAAAACAACAAAACATTCACCACCAACCATCTGCTCTTTCGCTGCACTTACTTCACTGGAGTCATTTTCGTCTTCTTCTTTCATCAAAGGCCCAGCCAGAGGATCCTGCAAGAATAAAATCATATTAAGTATAATGAGGTCTGTGGACTAATGAAAAGGAAAAAAGACAAGAAAAAGCAAGAAAGAAAATTACAAGAAAATATACGGGAAAAAAGGAATACAGCATAGAAAGAATATTGATGAAGACATTGTTCGGGAAGACCAATTATCAGAAAAGAGGACACAGACGAGAAAGAAAGGTGCAAACATCCTTCAAGAATTCATTGATTTTATGTCTGCTCTCATCAGACATCATTTGTATGTGTGTGCGTGTGTGTGCATGTATGTGAGTGTGTATGTGTGAATCTGTGTGTGCATATTATGTTGTGCGCATGTTTGTGTGTCTGTAATATTTGTGTGTGAACCGTAGCAACTAAAGGGACAACACCCAAATGTGGCAAAGAAATCTGTGTTGATTTGTTGTACTTGCCCATTGTTGTTTACCAAGTGTATGCCCTGTTCACAAGTGGGTAGAAAGAGTGCAGAGTAAAAGGTTTGAATGTCAGTTTATTATAAGTCATTCAAAATTGCACAGCTGAACTGAATTGTAGCACCTGAGAAGTGGGTGGTCAAGGAGGTCACTATGACCGAAGCCCAGCAACCAGTGGTGACCGGTACTTAGTTAGTAATTGTTGTGAAAGAAAAAGGCATCAGTGTGGCTATTTACATGGTGTTATCAAAGAGAATCTGAATTAACAGACAGGTGCATGCTTACTGATCAAGGAACAGGTTTTTATTCATTATATAAAATATTAATGCAACCTTAACAAAAAGGCGCAGTTTGGGTTATACTTGGATATTTTCCAGACATGCATGGGCTTTTATAAGATTAAATTTTTTAACACGTGACCTAGGATTTTTTAAAAATTTCATCACTACATTTTAGTAACATAATGAAATTTTTTAACACTTACATTCAGCCTGTTGATTATAAAATGGAGAGCTGGTAGAAGATTTACTGCTATCCAATTCATGAATCAGTTTTCTCGTTTGCCTCCTCACAGCTGCTATCACTTCGATGAAATCCAAAAATTAAATATGAACAAGGAATGCAATCCTCTAGCAATACTAAACCAATGTGTTCATGTTTAATGATTGCTGTTTTACTCTTCATTCCTTTCTTCAGCACCTTCCTCAGCGTGGAGCATTCTGAAGTCTATGTGCCTACATATCTGACTTGATGTCTTTTATCCCAACTGTTCTTCTCTCTAGTTTTGCAATGCGGGAATGTGAACGTTATCCAGCCTGCTCTCCCATCAGACCAAGGCCAAATCCATAGCATTAAACTAAAGGATTCAGGAAGGTCTGGGCTTTCATTTGATACCTAACACTCCTATGGGGCTCTCGTGGTCTAGAGTTATTGGTGTTTCCCTCTCATGCCAATAGTCCCAGGTTCTAACCGGGGAGTGCCGGCATGTTATCCCTAATTTATTTCTTCTTCTTCCATGCCTTGTCGACCCTTTCAACTAACTGTCTGACTTTTCCTCTCACTCTCTTTCTTGTTTCCTCATACTCCCTGTTACTCTTGTCACCTGCCTTGCTTCTCTTCTCTTCTTCCTTGTCTACTCCTTCCCTTTCAGCAACACTCCTGATCTTAGGGTAAGTAAGCTCAAACACCTAGTCTTCTCAGATAAGGATGAACAATTTCGGAGGCCCTGTGTGCATGTTGTGCACGTTAAAGATCCCTTGGTGGTTGCAAATTTAAAAGAGTAAGCCTATTAGACCTGGGCAAAATTTTATAATGAATCTCTACCCAAATACTTTGGAATGATTGTCAGTGCCAAAATGACCTTACAGAGTTGATGGAGATGTAAAACCCCAAGCAACCAAACAAACAATAATAACACTCCAAGAGCAATAAAAACTTGTGGTATCTAGAGGATTGTAAACTTGAGGAAAAGTACTGAGTTTCAACCTAAATCTGCCTCACAGCTCTATCAGCTAAATCACCCTGCCTGGCCTGGCTGTCAGGTGTAACTAATGACCCTTGATCGGAGCGTGGCCAGTTTAACTAAGTGCTAAACTACAACAGTGATTGGCTCAAGCCATATTTGATTTTCTTTGGTTTTTGGATTGACATCCCTTGCAACACTGTAAGGTCATTTAAGGGACAGGCTTCTTTGACCTTGCCCGTCAGGGCAAACCGGGTATGAAAGAGACACATCCCAGCAGAAGAATGCAGATTGTCCTCAGGTGGTATGGAATTCCGGTTTTCCTACACCACGGATGCTGGACGTCATTCTTTTATGGTCTTGAAGAAGCAAACAAAATCAATTATTTTTGTCAGCACAGAGAGCTGCTCCATCCTGACAGTCACAGTCTCTTTTTTAACCCATCAAAATATTGTAAAAGATCAAGTGAGGAGAATACTTCTATATAACTGAAGAAAAATCTACCTTGAAAAAATGTGGAAGATTTTGTCTGTTGACATTGTTGTCTGTCTCGGCATCTGACTCATCACTATCGTCCTGCACACTGAGCTCCTGTTCTTCCGACAAGTATGGGTCGTAAAACACTGGTCGAAATTTCACTGGTACTGGCTGGTTTTCAATGTCAGGCAGGGCAAGCCTGTTCATCTTCACGAAAAACTCTGTTTGGCTCGCCATTGTACCCTGATTGGGAATTGCATACAAATGTAATAATAAACATTAACGATACCTGGAAGTGAGAATATATAATATCCTGTGTCAAAATTGCTCAAGCAAACCAATCCTATGCCACATCCACATGTCTCTACACTTACTCTGTCCCTGTAGCAGAACCACAATCCTTGAATAAGGCCAGCCTTTGTAACTAAAGATTACTTATGGAGGCTAAATTTAAAACAAGTTTGGGGGAGGCAGGCAAATCAGAAATCCTCCTACCCTCTTACAAAGCATCACCACTAGACATTCCATATTCAAAATTGTTAAGTTATACAGAAGCTATGATAGACTAAGAGAGAGAGAGACAGAGAGAGAGAGAGAGAGAGGAAGACAAAGAAAAGAAAGAGACAGAGTCTCACAGTGAGAGGAGAGGGGCAGAAAACACGGGCATATGCCCAGGACTCATGTACAAATAGAACGTCTCATATTCGCTGCATTCAATAATCTGTCGGTTTGATCGAAGTGAGCCGTGTGGTCACATGTTCCAGTCTGTCAAAATTTCTTTCAAAATAGGAGACAACTCCTCTCGTATTGCATCAGAAAACTATAGTGTCGACTGTGAAGTGTGCAGTGTCTTCAACAGCACAGGCGTGTTTAGCCAAGTACTGAATGACCTTCATACACATTGTCACAGTTGACAATCAACCATTTCTTTGTTAAAAAATTGCTAAAATCTAAATAACGCAACAAATCAGGTTTGTCACGAGCCACTTTGCTTATTTTGATGCGCTGATTCCGAATACGAAGTCAGTTTTTAGCTGCAAAAAATATTTTTATAATTTTTACATAAAAATTTTAAACCGTGCGACAGTGAACTTCAAAGTAACTTTGCGGGCTCCATCGTCACTCCGAAATCTGAGCCAGATCGCACAGGAAATATCAGGCTCCATCTGATTTCTCAATCGAACTGCCAACCTGTCATCATGCCATTCAATTTTCATCAAATCTGTCGGTCTCTCATAACGATTTGGAATCGTGTCAAGTCGATCTCCCTCCAGCCGTCGAGTCGAACACGCTGTCGATCTACAACCCCGACTCCTCGGACCGGTGCAGATAAAGGGGGAGGGGAGGGTGGAAGAGGTCACAGACGTCGGGATTGAGGCAGGCAATGTTTTTATTGACAGCAGAGGAGGGCAACAGTATGCTTTGAAAGTTATTTTTTTTTTAATTAGATATGTTTTCGCTCCGTGTGTTCCATTTTCCACTTAGCTGCCCGAGTTCGGGAAATCGTGTTCGGAGTTGGCCTCCTGCCCAATGTTCGACCTCCGACTCCGATCCCATGAAGTCAACGATTTCCGAATCTCGACTCGACTTCACCCATGCTTAACTCAAGGGGCATGCTTCGCCCCGGCAGAGAATGAGGAGAGGGATGTGGAATGCAGTCTGCAGAATGCCTGCCTTAAATTCTGGAGCATGTTTGATTTGCAGTGTTTGCAACAAAGAGATTCCCTTGCCTAGATCTATTCAATGTGGGTAAACAATCTGCTGAATGCCAGTATCTGAATAGGCCTATTTATCATCTGCTGTCAGTGAGTATGAGTATTATGATTCCGCCCAGGTCAGAGCTCCAATTTCTAGCCCATAGCCCTAGATTTTATGTAACCTATGCATGTTAGAACCAGAGCTAGAGCACAAGATCCTTGATCAGGCCAGCAGCCATAAACAAGAAACTCTACACTTTGCAAAACTACCGCAAGGTGTAAAATTGCGAAACTCAATAGGCATAGGCCTACTCACACTGGTTCACAAAATCACACACAAACAAGAGTGTTCAGGCACTGGAAAATACTCAAATCTTTCCCACATTGGACTTACACTTGGGTTTTTTACACCATGGTTTAATTATGCAATGTGTAGGCCTACAGTTTTATGCATACAGCCAAAGACCACGCCATAACGGACAGATAGGCATCACCACAGAGAGAGAATAGAGAGACAAGAGAGAGAAGGAGGGTGGGAGAGAGAACCAGATGGTGGTACTTCACCTATATGAAATTGGTAATTGGCACAATCCAAGTTTCCAAGCAGGTCGAGTCAGAGCAATGATTCGTGAAACTATAATCCCCCTGTCAAGTTTTTTTTTAAAAAGTAATTTCTGTACCTGTCAGGTGGTTTATATACTATAGAGAAACCTATGTGCCTAATTCCTAATACTAAGATACATCTAGATCTAGATTTAGTAACAAGTAAAAAGGCCAAATCACAGTGATGTGTACCGTCAATCAAAAGTCAACATGTGGATGCTTTCTTTGTCAATAGACACGTCGACTCGAATGATGTGTCAATTGACGCTTTCTCAATTGACATATCGAATTGATGTTTAATGGGCATTTTATCAAATGACACCTCGAATCAATGTGTCAATTGGCACAACAAATAGGACTTCGCTACAACTACAAGTATAAGTACAACTTGAAGTGAACAACCAATTGAAAATTGAAAACAATGAAAATGAAAATGAAAAATGTCGGGGCCAAAATATAAATCAATAAATAGACGTCTACCTCCAATATACGTTCAGAAAGCAACCGAGTCTCATTACCTGGGTGAGCTCCTCTTGTTACTTAGTTCCTGGCACTTTGAAGACAAAGAATTACAGAGAAAAGCATCTCTCTGTCAGTTTAACCAAGTTTTTCGGACATTTTGTTTACTTGGGTAACTACGAGACCGCCATCTTTGTGTTTGTGGGATGTAAAACTTACGCTAGTAAAAGAAACGAAAAATTAAAAAATAATCAGTACTAACAAGGTTTTAGCGGAAAACGAACTTGAAAAAAACAAAACAAAAAAGTGTGTGTGGGGGGG
>JAUKPP010293140.1:0-10102 GCA_032273245.1 Phyllaplysia taylori
GTTTCATTGGCGGATTTACCACACCCCAATGTCCGCCATCTTGGAGACTTCTTAGTAACGACATTTCTGAATAACGATATAATTTCACGGTCCAGAGTGATGTCGTTATTGGGAAGTTCCACTGTAGGTGATCAACAGCGCCAATGGATGATTACATTATTATGATCGAGCTGCTACACCTGCTAATATTAATCTCACTGTTGAAGCAAATCGTCCCAAAAACACAATGTTGAAAGAGCCTTTAATCACTCATGGGTGTGCATCAAACTTACAAAGAATACTATGAAGAATACAACAACAACTAAGGACAGTACCAAAAAATAACATTTCCGGTATTGAAGCCCTTGTGATACTTTTATCATCTGCCATGATATCACAATGTTAAACAACAAAGCAACACGGTTTCTGTGTGCGAAAATTTCTAAAGAAAATTGCCAGGTAACAAGAATGTTATAGTTCTGCTTTGATCCCTGTTTTTATTGCTATTGTTTTATTATTGGTTTCATTAATGTTGCGAATAGGCAGCCCATAAAAATTCAGTGAAATCTGCTTGTTGTTTTACGAGATGTTCTTTAAAGAGTAAAACTCTACAAAAAGTTTATTTCCCGTCACTTAATGGTGAGTGTGATATTTTTATTTTTTTCTTTCCTATTTTTCCTTCTTCTTTTCTTTTTTATAATTGAATTTAGTTTGTTGATTCCATTATTGTGCCAACATTGCTGTTTCATCGTTTAAGCAACTAAATGAAAAAAGGTCACCCCCCCCCCCTCTCCCCCAAAAAAGGAAACAAATACCGAAAACAAAGGTAAACTGATCCAATAGAAAAAAAAGCCCAAGATCAACAAAACACTTTAATAAAAATGTAGGGTTTATGCATGAGATTTAAGGCTATACGACGACTCAGAGCATTGTTAAACACTATAAATATATAATATAAGGACAGCCCAACCATAGCAAGGTTAGTGGAGCACCCGGAATCACAAGGTGCTCTGTTCTATCCTCGCTAACTCCCTTTGCGAGGTTCAACGGAGCATCGCCTGGGGGCCCCTGGGAGGTAACCTTGCAAACTCTGATTACCTCAAATTACGCAACAATGTGCACAGGTGAAACACATCCTATGCTGTAGGAAGTTGTCTTAGTCTAAGGCCTATCACAATACACTGGTAGAATTTTATCCCCAAACCCTAATCATTTCATTAACAATATTAGACAGTTTTAACTCTCTCCTGTAAAATTTTGAAAAGTGAGTTAGCGAGGTTCCATCAGAGCGCCGACGATATATATAAAGGATATTTGCAGAGTCTTATTTTGGCAACTATTTATGTATGATGCACACTTGCTTGTGTACATGATTTCTTACCTCTTCTCAATATTTTCATCCTCAGGCTTGGTGATCATGAAGGCATAAACTTTCAATTGGATTCAACTGGAAAACCATCAAAATGCTTGGCTGTGAAGTATGTTGGACATGCAGGGGACTGATTCCCGGAACAAGTTCCAAATCGCTGTCCTTACAGCATCATGATTTGATGTGTAGGGGATTTGATGGGGAGAAACATCAGACCTCTTTTCAATATTTTGCTTGTGACAAGTCTGACTACTTTGCTCTGAAGAGCTTGAAGGAAAATCTGAACAGACAGCATTTATCTCTTATCAGCAAGCTGCAGGCCACATTGCCCAGTAACATTGTCAATGCTCTTCTTGATCTGTGTATCCCAGAAGACGTGACTTCTGTACGGAAAAGACCTAGCTTTACGTTTATGAACCACAATAGTAAATGTTCCCAAACAGAAGTGTTCAATAATTCTTTGATAGCCAATGTATGTTCATCTGATGCTTCAAAAGTGAAGATAACTATAGGTAGAAGTAATTGCAAGGACTCTGTGCACATTGAAAGCAGTTCTGACATCTCTAATGGCAGTGATGAGTCCGGTCACAGAGACACGCTACAAGAAAGAGTAGAGTCAACCCATGAAGAACTCTACCTTAACACTCACACATTGCTTTTGAAGGAAGAAGTGCAAAAATTGGAAAACGAATGTCTGACAACAGCTGAGGGCAACTTTATCAACTACTTCTGTAAACTGTGCTCTCTTCAGACCAAATCTGACAAGTTGATGTTGCGGCATTTAAATTCTCATGACAATGGCCAGCCGTTCAGATGTACAAAGTGTGAGTACTCGACGATATGGCGTTCAGAATGGAATCAACATTACAAGAAGTGCTTGGATCAGAAGCATTTCTTGTGTCAGTTTTGCGGAGAAGAATTTACCAGAAAAGACAAATTCAACAAGCATATTGCATCTTCCCATTCAGGTAAGACTTAGGTCAGCACAAAGTGAGTTTCATTCTGAATATTTTGTATACCTAAATTGTGTCTATGTAAGCTACTCTGCTATACTATACTTTTAAAGTATAACTTTTTTTATATATATATATATGCCATGTGACCAGTCAGTTTGGGTTGTAAGTCATATTTGGCCATGGCAAGTTAGTGGTATCACCTGGAAGCTTGTTTGTTTCCCTTTCAAGCGGTGACAAAATTATCTGGCTAATTCAGTTAGATGCCAAACCACACACCAAAGTGAAAAGCAGTTGCCTTATAGAAAACATGTCGGTAAATTTTTAGACACAAGGTAACCAAATCTCCCCATATACTATAATCAAATCATTCAGATTTGAAAACAGTTTCAGATACTGCAAAAAGAATAAATAATTCTGAATATCCAAATTCACTTTGCAGAGCTTTTCTCCACTTTAGGACCATAATTATGCCCAATTCGGACAGATTGCAAGAGATGTATCGAGATAGGAAACCCTGTTTTGGATTTGAATTCATGTAATGAATTACATCAACTGTTTAAGAATAAAACTGCTGTTTTGTAGCCTACATTACCAGGATATACACCTGAAGACAAAAGAATATATGCATCTTAAATGAAAGTAAGATGTGAAAACAAAATAAAAGAGGATCATGCTCTTCCACCGAGTCAGCGTGCTTGTTCATGTATGTGTGAAATGTTTTTTCTCAAAAGGAACAGTGTAATCCTTTAAACTTTTTATTCGCCATTACAGAAAAATCTCTGGAGAATATGAAATGTGTTGTAATTCTACCCATTTTTAAACATTCAACAGCAAATACAAAACAAGGGTATGGGTATGGAGGAGAGATAAAGGAGGGGGGGGGGGAGGGGAGGGGAGGAGAGAAAGAGATATAGCAACAGAAAAATATGACATAAATACTGTCTGTGCATTTACATGTTTAGAGATTTACACAGGTAATACAATTATACTATCATATTATTCTGATACTAGTTTCTGAGTGAATTTATCTTTTGTCATTCACATGTATTAATTGCTTGGGGTTTTTTTTCATATTTTTTTCATTTCAGATGGTGACGCTGCTGCTTTACAACTGAAAAATAAACTCCAGTGTGAGGAGTGCGACTACATTGGGAGAAGCCTGACTTGTCTCAAGGAGCACAAAAAGAAACATACTGGTATGTGAACCATCAAGGAAGCTTTTTTCTTAGCATTAAATCTGAAGCTTGGTTTTCTTCTCATTTCTCTGTGGGCGTGGACCAGGATTTTGTTGGATTTAACACCTCTTTAGCATTCTGAGGTTACATCAGAGACACAGTCATTTTTCAATGAGGGATGATTGTATGGGATGGATGCACAAACATTTTACTCACATTATGATGAAGGCTGGAGATCAACTGAGCTTTGGTATGGAAGAAAAGTGTCTGATAGTGAAATTAAATGCCATTTTGTGACTTTTATATGCTCATTTTTAGAGATACAGTAGTCTACCCCTAAGATCCCACAACTTTTGGTCCCGGTTCGCATAACCTCCCGCAGTTTTAAGAGAACAGAATTTTTACTATATAAAAGTCACCCCTAAGATCCTGCTTTGAAGGGATTGATATGTCTAACGTCCCGCATTTTAGAAAATAGTTTACCAAAAAAAAACCCACAGGCACACTATAATTGTTGAGATTGTACAACCTGTCACATTATCAGTCATCCACTCTCGTGCATTTGATTAAATCTCTGTTGTTAAGCTCGATTATGGGAGGGGTGGGGGGATAGACTACAACGTCTCTCTCTTTCCTCCATCTCTCTCTTCCTCTCTACATCTTCCCCTTGATGATTCGGCTAGGGTCCAGTTAGCGTAAGGTCTCACGGTTTCCTTGCTCCCAAGCACCAGGATGTTAGGTGTAGGCTATTGTAGTACACAAGAAGCACTTATGAACTTTATCTCCAAGTGTTCCTGAAAAATCTGTGATAGCAAGGAGCCAAATCACCTAGGAATGGATTTTGGCTCATTTAATTGATAAAGCATAGCTGTTGACTTTTGTATCTTGGAAAGTGTTGTGAAGTGATTGGAACTGGTTACTGATACTTACATGTTCTGCTTGGGGTAGGGGTGGGGAGGGCACTTTTACTGCTCTACCACAGACAATCCCCTTGTAGTAGATTCATTCCCCGCGTCAGCATCCAATTCCTGTTCCCAGTCTCTTAACATACACAAAATGGCTGAGTGATGAAAATTTAAGTGTGTACAGACTTTTCAAGGACTTTGTTTTAAAATGTATGCAATCAAGGATTTGAACCAGCAACCATATATATATTTGTAGGTCATCAGCCTATCCTTTAAGCTACTGATGTAAAATTTTACTCTTTGTTTTGCACTAGAAATATTTAAACTCATGCTGACTCTTCTGGGACCGAAAGGCCATTCCCTTAAGCTTTCAAGGGGTGGGTGGGGGAAGAACCAGTCATATAATTGATTACATCATATTGCTTCTTTTGAGGAGAATTACATGTGATAACTTTTGTGCACTTCTCTTTTCAATTGTATTATTTTAATTCTCCTTGTCTTTTTCAGGTGAAATGATCTACTGCCCACACGAGCACTGTGACTTCAAGTCTTACTACCGCAGATCTCTCACCAAGCACTTGAATCAGAAACATGCCAAGGAGAAGTCGCTGGTATGCTCTATTTGCGGCTTTCAAACCCGTCATATGTCATCCCTAACAAAACATATGAAGATGCACCGGAGCCTGACGAAGTTCAAATGTGTTCAGTGCACCTTCACTGCATTCTCATCATCTCAAGTGCTTGACCATGTCAGGAGGAAACATCTGAAAGAGAAACTTTATTCCTGTCCAAAATGTCCCTTTCAGACAGGATACCCCATGGGCATTAAGAAACATATGCAGAGGCATGAAGGGACCTCTGGGTATTCCTGCTCTATCTGTGGTGAATCTGTCGGTACAATGAGGAAAGCTAAAGAGCATATGGTAAATCTCCACGGCTGTACTGACTATAAAGTTCTAAATGAGAGTGTTGAGAAAATTAAGCCACGAGATTACCAGATAAAGAACAAAGAGAATACTATAGAGGAACCCAATAAATATGTTGTCATGGTCTCAAATGAGCAGGCTTCAAAAGACACCCTGGACATGGAAATACTAGATGTTGACTTAAATTCTAATGATGTTCTAGAAATGGCCACAGACATCCTGAGTGCTGAGGCTCAGGCCGGGTCCAGTTCACAAGGATTGTTGGAGCCCACACTCCACGCCAGTGCCACACCTCTGGATCCTGTACAAGAGTTGTTTGAAAGCCAGGCATCATCTCAAAAGGGCAGAAACCCAATGCTTTCAGCCACGTCAAATGATCTTGGAGACGCTGAGAATTCTCTCATCGAGGACTCCCTGTTTGACCTCATGACTGATTTCCCGCGTCCATCCAACCTGAACCGCTGTCAGTCAGCCAGCACCCTGATGTTCACGTCATTCTCACCACATCTTGTGGACAGACCTTTAACCCCAGATTTCTTTAGCGACAGCCCATCAGCTGGTTCATTTTTCCCTAGCTTTACTACCAAGGTGATGGAGACAGACACTTTACCGCTGGGCACCTTGAGCAGCTTTGATGGGCCTCACCAAGAGCAAGCTGCTGACTCCGTGCCTAGGGTTGTATCCAAAGTGGCCAATTTATCATCGCCAATGCTGGCAAACTTTATGACCCCATCTCTTGCAACAAACACAAACTCTCTGCACTCTGTGGTGAACATGACTGATGCACTGATGCAGACCGCGGGTTGTGAAAACTTGGATTCCATTCTACCGAGTGCAGTGTTTGGTACTCAATGCCAGCCACAGAAAATGCATGAACAGCAGCTTACTTTTCCGTCAAGTGGTTCAGCGTTCACATCTCTCACTGATGACTACTCCACCGATTTGCAAAAGGCTGTGGCTTCTATCACAGAGGCTACGGCCATGGAAGACCACTCAGGGACAGATGCAAATGATGAATCTCCATTCCCATTGAATTCAGTTTTATGAAGTACATGTACCTGTAATCTCTTTTTAGTCCAATTAAAGCCAAACCATACATGTATATTGCAGAGACTAAAGGTTCATAAGCCGTCTTAAGCTAGGTAATACTCCTCAAAATACTCTGGCTTTCATCACAGGCTGCAGCCATGGTAGACCAAACAGGACCTGATGCAAATCGCTGCCTATCACATGAAAGGGCGTATCCCTGTTTTCTTACTTTTTTATAAGAACAATTTTCAAGATTTTTAGACCTTGGTTGCTTTATCATCTTCCCTTGTCAACTTTTATGCTAGTAATCTTATTTCTAAAGCTAGGGGGATGCCGTTTCGTGTGAGCATAAATCTGAGAGAGCGCTATCTACTGGTGGTAACAGCTCAAAAACGTCGAAATATGGAATGTGCCCTTTCATCATGTGATGGGCGATGAAACAATGAATCTCCATTCTCATTTAGTTTAGTTTTATGAAGAATTCTCTCTATCATCCAATTCGAGCCAAACGATACATGTAGTGTACAGTTAGATAGAAATATGTCCTACAGGACCTGATGCTAATGATCCATCTCTATTCCCATTGAATTCAGTTTTATGAAGGCTTTTGATGACAGAGATAAATCATACAAGTTATCTTAAACTTTATAATACAAAATGCAGAGACAAAAGCTTATAAACCATTGTCTTTTATACGAGACAACACCTCTAAAGAGACTGGTTTATGGTGGACAACCCATGGTCTGTCAATGTTACATCAGTCTTTGTTTTTTTAAATCAGTTTAATCAACAGTTTATTACATAAAAGCTTGTCTGTTTTCTAGGACGATGTAGAAGAGTCTTAAGAAGGCATTCATGTAGCCTATCTCATTTCTGTACTGTGAACATTTTTATCTGATGTATCCCTCTAGTGGCCTCTGCTTCTAATGAGACTCAACAAAGTATAGCATTTTTTTCTTACCTTTTTTGCTTTCAAATCGCAGTCTGAAAATTATCGTAAATAGTTTCCCTGTGTGTTGAGAAAATCACAGAAACCATGTGAACATAAAGTTATATAAAGCCTGTAGTGCTCAGTGCATAAGCTATGATTGCATGTGGTTTATGGCTGATTTCTGTCCACCAGCATTACTTGGCTTTTCAAAGGTGTATTTCTGACTGTGATATATTGTCTGCACTCTGACTGATATAATGCACATGGAGCTGTAGTACTTAAATTTCATGGAAGTCTTTCTGCAAAATACAGCATTCACTTTAACTTTAATGAGTTCAAAGACACTAGCTTGTAAGGAAAAATGAAGTGTGTGAAAAATCACCTTCTTTTGTGAAATTTCCAAGGCAAATTCTTAAAGAAGCAAATGTAAAGAGAAAATTCATTATTCAATATCACTATGTTGATCAAGTGTCGATAGCAAAAATTATATTAATCTAATTAGAGCTGAATGCAAAGATAAGTCAAATAATTCCAAGCGGAGCATTATTATACAGTCAAGCCTGTCCATAACAGTCACTCAAGATCACAGAGAAAAGTGACTGTTGTAGATATGTGGTCGCTATGGACAGTGTCTGATATGTGGTAATTCAGTATGAGTCTGAAATTGAATTTTCACATGGGACACATATAATGATGGAGTCTCCCATTATTCCGGCAGATGAGAAACAGGCAGGTCATCTACCTTTGAGGCATTAAGTCTCCCACAGGCACTGCACGGTATGGAGTCCAGAGAGAAGGGGACCTGTTTTCTCTAACTCCTCTTGTCCTGGATGACAGCAGTTCTATTTTATTCAAATGTCTTTATGCCTGAGGGGCATTACTGTTTCCGCTGGGTTATGCAAACATGAAAGTTGCAGTCACTGGGTTATGGGATGGTTAATTGACATGCAGTGGAACTGGGATGTAACGAGACCTCAGTTGTAATGAGGGAAAATGAAAACCCTTGTCCTTCTTTTTCTTTGTCAAAAGTACCTCATATATATAATGAGGCTTTGGATATAAATAACGAGGACCCTGTCAATCTCGACCTTAGTTTCATTGTATACGAAAAACACCAGAGTGTCACACACCAGTGGCCGTATGGACCGGGGTGACCACTAAGTTGACTAAGGCAGCCCTGATTATATTGCTTAAGACCTACAAGCTATGGAAGAAAAAGGTCAAGACTCCATTGTATGCGTAGTTACTTGGAGAACTTTTTAAAAATAATACCTGGATTGTTGTTGTTTTTTATGTGTACCTGGTCCTTCATGCTTTATTGCTTGCCATTCTTTTTATTTTTTTTTCTTTCTTTTAATAAAACTAAATTATCTTTTTAGATTAAGCCATCATGTGTTTTTAGCTGTTTGCTATGAATATTTGTTTTGTATGTGACCAGTTCCAAAATGAGTCGCAAGCCGCACTTGGGTCATAGTGTGGTATTATTGGTGTCGATGGAAAGTCTGGTTGTTTTAATTTCAAATGGTGAAAAAATTGTCATGCTGGTTTGATTCAGCGCTGAGATTTGTTGTCTATAATATTTGCTAAATCACACACCCAAGCGCGGACAGAAAAAGGGAGGAAAATGACTTAATATAGTTGGACAACTGTGTTCTTGGCATTTGTTCTAAAAATGTGCAAATTTTAATACATGTACAGAAGAATAGTTTCAGGTACTGCAATAAAGAAGAAATTACTTCTGAGCACTCAAGTTGACTCTGACTGGCTTTTTCTCCATTTTAGGATTTGTGACTTGCAATGCATTTGGACAGATTGCAAGATATTTGTATGCTCCATGGGTGTGAATGAGGGTTGTCCGAAAAGCAAACGGAAAATGGAAATAAAATGCTCAAATTTCATATTCATTTGATACAAATGCCATTTTCAAACGGGGTATCCACAAAATACATGTACTTTCTTTTTCAGCATATATGCTGTCGTCTTCAAATCACTTTCATGCTAAACATGCCTCTTCAAGAGCCCAAACAAATGGAAATATGGATAGGGGTCAAAATTCAATTTGTACTTTTTAAACCATTTTTTCTTCAATTTGCCTTTTTGAGGCATGGCATTGGATTGTTGCACATCCAGTCAACCTCAGGCTCCCTGGATCTTTTTCGGTTTCTTCAGTAGACATTGCACAGACCTGTAGTGCTCCGACAATTGTCAGATTTTTGACAATTTTACCACAATCTGAAATTCTGTCGGCCTCTGACAGAAGTTGAACATTTGACTTTCAACTTTTGGGCCATATGACTCGGCAAAATTTTCAGACAATTTTGTGGGCGGCAACTTACAGGGCTGCTTGTAGTACCGAGGTATATAGTCCAATAATTGGCAATAGTTTATTATCCCCGTCTTGGGAATAAAAGGAGAACACCTTTTGTGTCCCAGAGTACAGTCTAATTTTTTACTTCCCGTCTTCATGAATATGGGCATCAACAGTGCGTCAGATGTTGACATCTGATTTTGACATCTGGGGCTAACCTGACCACGGCCGTACAAACTCGCACGCCGGCTTTTAAACTCCAGGGGTAGCTAGGCCATACTTTGAAACAAGTCCCGAGTGGATTTTTGAAGGAGTCGTTCCTTGAGCATACAAAAACCACGCAGATCCCCGAGCTCCTGCCTTTGACTTTGACCAAACTTCCTATGGGGTTGCCATGTATGATGTGTGACATCACAGCATACATGTATTGGGCTTTGGTTTTGTTTTGTTACCAGTTTTACTTCCCCTGCAACACTGTAAGGTCATTTAAGAGACGGGCTACTTCGACCCTGCCTGTCAGGGCC
>JAUKPP010293173.1:0-10100 GCA_032273245.1 Phyllaplysia taylori
CTGAAATTCTAGCATTATAATCTTTGATTCTAGGCTGCTACACACTGCTACTGCCATTATTTTGCCTCCTGATACTAAAATTTGCATCAAAATTTATGATAAAGGTGTTTTTGAGTGTTTTGGGGTGTTTTCGAGTGTTTTTGAGGGTTTTCGAGTGTTTTCGAGAAAGATAAACACCGATCAGGATACTCTTGATTTTTTAGAATGTAAAATTGGGAAAATCCAGAATGAATGTTACATGAATTTGCCACTCTTTTATTGACTTTCTTCACTACTTTCAGTTGACGTATATTGTGATGGAAACTAAATCGGACACTATGGCAGCTGACAAAAATGCAAGTGACAAGCTATACATGGAGACTCCAATTCTGTACAGTTTTCCATTGTCAAAGTCAGCTGGATATAAAGTGTACTTGAAGTTGGACAACTTGCAACCTGCTGGATCATTCAAAATTAGAGGCATTTCAAATATGATACAAAAGGTGAGATAGATTTAATTCTTATGCATTTTCATGAAAAATGGGTCTTCAGTCTTCATCATACTTCATGTTTGTTGAAACGCAATGCCTTTGCTGATTTTCAGAGGAGAGTAAAGCATTCTTTTTCAGTAATCAAGTTCTGACAACTGCAGGAAATATTCTCCTTCTATCCTCATCTTCCTTCTTTTGTTCTCTTTTCAACTTCCCCACCTCTCTCTTTTTTTGTGTTAACCTCTCTCCATCCGCCTCCAATTCACTTTCTTTTAACAGATGTTTGGAGGAAGCTTTATTGTGGCCGGCTCTTTCAATTTTTGCTGTTACTCAAAGTCTGATCATGTGAGTGATCTACACTTTTAGTGACATAGTATCGATGATAGGCCTACCATCATAGTAATGCAGAAATACCACAATGCATCAAACTTTACCTTACTCCTTTATCTCTTTCTCTCTCCCTTTCTTCCCTTTTCCCTGTCCCTTCTCTGCCTGCTGCTTACACATTTTCATTATTTTTTCAACTTTAGGGGATGAGTGGAGGTGAACTCGAGCATGTGTACTGTGCCTCAGGTGGCAACGCAGGCATGGCTGCGGCACATGCGTCGAAACAGCTTGGTCTTCCATGCACTATTGTTGTGCCACAGACCACACCAGAATTTGTCAATGAAAGGCTTCGGAATATGGTGAGTCAGTGTAGCAATATATCAATTACATTATATTGCTGGGGTCAAGTTTAATAACTTTTTGGCACTTTCAAGCAATGAATGTTTCATGTACACATGTAGGCCAAATCTACCGGCATCTGTGGTGGTTAGGCTCTTCGATAATCATCCAAAAGACCCGTGTTTGATTCTCAAGTGGAGCGAGCATCTACTCATGTTTTGCTGGAATCTGTCACTCTCAGCTTGGGTCAGTCCAGATAGGCAGGGTTGTAGTAGCCCATCTCTATATAATACCTTACAGTGCTGAAAGGGACACAAAACTAGAAACCAAATTAAACCATACTGAATCTGTCTCAACTTTCAGTGAATGCTTGTTTTGAAGCAAAGTACTCATCTAAAGGGAAACGAATTGGACCTCTCAAAATGACTTATTTCATGTCTGAGTGCCATTGAGAAATTAAATTAACAAAGGTTCAGTCGGAAATATCTTTGATTGTAGTAATCATGTACAATGTATAATGTTGATCTAACTTTGTCTTCCCGAAGTTTCATGCTATTCTTTTAAAACTTTTTTTTATTGCATTTAAAGCCTTAGTAGCAAAATGTATCAGTGTAAAATGAAGACCAGATGAATATGAAAAAGGAAACACACCACTTTCATGGATTTTTTTTTTTTCAGGGTGCAGAAGTGAAAGTGCATGGCAGTGTTTATGATGAGGCAAAAAAGCTGGCTACGGAACTGGGAGCCCAGCCAGGTATGTGAGCCCTGTTTCAGCACGCATGAGATACTTTAAGTTATTTTCCCTATCCAACAACTATCTGGGCTCGAACCCTTCAGCTTGTGTGCATGAGATAAACTGGTGCTATGGTGTAATGGTTAGGCTTTTTGTCTATCTTGCAGAAGACCTGAGATCGATCCCTCGTGTTGACAATCTGCATATATTTCTCCTGGGATTTTTTTGCTCTCAACACGGTTTGGCCCTGTCAGACAGGGTCGAAGTAGACCTTCTCTTAAAAACAAACCCTGGTAACCTAACCAAACCAAAGACTGAGATAATAGAATAGAGTTGAGGGTGAATAGTAGACTGGGAGACTCTTTAGTGTAAAGTAGGGCAACATTATATATAGGTCTCTGGTTCTATGTTAAATTAGCCCTGTAGCTTATCAGGATATTTTGATAGTGTCTTAACTCCTAGAAAGCACCATTAAATCATTTCTATGATGTGTATAAGTGAGGGGGTGGGGGTGGGAGAGAAGGGTTATTTTATCTTTTCATTTTTTAGGAATTTATGTAAGGGTTGTCTGTCCAAAGAAAGGACTCTAAAGCTCTGCACCAAACCAAACCAATCAAACCTGTGATATAATGTTTATCACTTAGTTAACTGTATTTGTTACAGATTTGAGTTACAGTAGTTTCCGTCTAAATGCATGTGATGCTTCGCTCAAACACCTGCTTTTGTCTTATACCGTATATACTTGTGTATAAGTTAAAACTCGTGATTAAAACTTGGTAATTTCACTCGTAGAATAGATCCTGATCTACAACCACAACTCCAGCAATAAATGATTTTTTTTATCTTAATGATGCATACTTTTACTTTTTTCCCCCTCCTTTTAGGCTGTATGCTCATTCCAGCATTTGAACATCCTGACATATGGTGAGTAGTAATTGCTCAGGACTAAAGAAATGGAAAAGCTCCTATATCAACACAATATCTGGAAATTAACATTCAATAAGGACAACAGATGAGACTCAAAAATACTAATTAGAATTTCCAAAATTTATTGAAGGGATGCTGATTTTTCATAAATTTATCACTATACTTGCAAAAGCGCTGTACGGGATGATTGGGCACTCATTAAAAATAGTTCTGTAATTTTGCCTTGTGGAGCTGGCATCCCTGTGTTTTTTTATAGCTATTGTCCATCTGGAAAAATCTTTGTGCTGTGGTCAAAGCTTGTAATTTTCCTCATGAAAATGTGACCCAGAAGATTAATTTTCATGTCCACAGCCTTCATACAACTGCACTGTTGAATCAGTTTGTCAAATTTTGATGGAAAGTAAACTTCTTTCCACATAATTTAATAACAATTTGCAATTAAGAGGTGTTTTTGGTGTCAACCTCAATTTTGAAAGATCCTCTTTTGATAAATATAAATGCCCATACTAGTTTACCTGTTGTTTCCTGTTGGTAACTGGTTATACAAGAAGTTACGTATACAGTCTGTTAAAAGTTATTTGTATATAGAAGCAATAGTTTGGTTTGTTTACCAGTTTTACATCCCCTGCAACACTGTAAGGTCATTTAAGAGACGGGCTACTTTGACCCTGCCTGTCAGGGCCAACCCGGACTGAGAGGGAAAAATCCCAGCAGAAAAAAACCCCAGATCGTCCGCGGCCGGGGGATCGATCTAGGGTCTTCCCGCATGATAGATGAAGAGCCTAACCATTACACCACAGCACTGGTTAGAAGCAATAGCTTGGCTTCTAACTGATATCACTTTGGTAGTGTTTACTTTCCCTGCCATTGTCTCATTTTGTATTTATTGATAATGATAGATTGCATTTATGTAGCGCATTTCCCCGCTGGAAAGCAAGCTTTACGCCCTTTACAATCATTATTTCCCAAGCAGACCAAATCATTCAGAATCCTTCTCAACTTCCTGGGAAGCTTACAGTGCAAGCTGCCATTTTACAGGCGCTAAAGCACTATCATACGGACAAGATCCTTCACTGTCTATAGCCGGGTAACCATTCACACCTGGGTAAAGTGAGGAAAATTTGTGTAAAGTGCCTTTCTCAAGGACACAAAGTGGGGCCAGAGCTGGGATTTGAACCTGAAACCAAACCAAACCTCCACAAAACATTACAAATTATTCATACTTGTGAATGTGTTCTGTGCTTCTCTATCCAGGGAAGGCCATAGCTCTATGATCCGCGAGTCGGCCAAGCAGATGTCAGAATGTCCAGATCTGGTCATCACCTGTGTTGGTGGCGGTGGACTTTTGAACGGCGTCATACAAGGCATGAGGGAGGTTGGCTGGGACCAGGTGATTAGTATTTTGTTGAAATCTGATGGAAGTGGGGGGGGGGGGGGGTGCAGAGCGAAATCCCAATTATATCATATCCCTGTTGTATTAGATGTCCAAATGGAGCTGTAAAGAAGACGATTGTAGAAAAACAATTTTAATGGCTCTCTGGTGGTCATGTGTCTAGTTCCTACAAAGTCATATTTCCCATTTCCCATTTCTGGAGAAGTGGTTCTCTCTTGCTGTTCTCTCACATATGTATACACTTTAAAGTTTCTGATTAAACGAGAATATGAGGAGGAGATAGACAAATTTATTATTATTATATTTTTTTGTAAGCCCTGATCTTACTATAGTCTTTAATAGTGCATCCGGCCACAATGTTATTATTCTGATACCCTGAGGGTACAACTGTCTATTCAAGTGCTGTTGTAATGTTGTTTTGTTTCTTATTCTTATTGTGAAGGCAATCAGAGCATAGGAGAGAAAAACTTATGAAAACGTGGCTTCTACTTACATGTCTTCTAATAAAAGAAAATAATTGTCTTTACTATACAGGTACCTGTGCTTGCTATGGAAACACATGGGGCAAATTGCTTCAATGCTACAATTACTGCAGGAAAAGTGGTTTACATTCCAGCAATCACAAGGTATGCTTTGTCTTTATTATTTCTCTCTATTACTTCTGTTGTGAATAGGGACTCAAATAGGTCTTGGTGTCACTTAAAATTGCACCTTGGAAAATAATTGAGAACTCTTAGGGTTACTAGTTTTGTAGAGTTGCCATGGCCCTGAACTACTTTATGCCATGTGGATGACCTTGAAGATTTAAATGTGTGTAAAAACTTAGTGAATAAAAAAAAAAGATTTGCTATCTTTGTATGAAATGAACTATCAAATTAGAAAGACTTTGTTGCTCAAGATTTAAAAAAATGAAAATGTTGTGTTCATTATTTATTGTCAGTAGTTTATTATTCTTAACCTCACTAGCTGTAAAAAAAAACATTTATTGAGCAGGTTTTGTTTGAATTTTTTCATTCCATGGATTTTTCCAAAGATTGGCACAGAATGTTTCCATTTGCTTTAGCAGGATTATATCTTTCAGGATAGATTGTTGCATTATTTAAAAAAACAGTCTTTTAAACGATTGATTGAAAAACTACAAGGCGACAGAGTCTGGAATATTGTGGAAAAAAAAGGAGAAACAAAAGAAAACTTAGATTTCAGCTGAATCTTTCAAGGTAAACAATTGGGGTCGTATATAAAACCGATGTTGTCATAGGGCTATGATGAAGGCACAAGCTTTAATGACATTTTACGAGGAAACCAATGGAATCTTTGTATTTCTCACTCTCTCATAGACTTAATGCTGTATTGAAACTTTTTCGATGAAAGCAAAATGTATTGACTGTTTTTTAAGAATTTAATTTGCAGGTTAGTATCAAGTTCCTTCCTGCACAAGTTGGCATATGAATTTCATTGCATTTTGTTTAAGTTAGATTTATTGCATTTTCGTAGGCGAGTGACCGTATATTGTACTAAGATTATGTTGTATCACTGGCGAATTTGAGAAGGGTGGTACTGTGTGTTTTTCTGTATTTAGAGTTTTCAAGACAATGTAGTTTTATCGTTTTTGCTTTTTCTTATTTTGACAGCATAGCTAAGTCCTTGGGCAGTCTGGTAGTTTCAGCCCAAACTTATGAGTACTACAAGGAACAGCGACCTCCGGTCCTGAATGAGTTAGTCTCTGACAAGCAAGTGGTTGAAGCCTGTGTGAGATTTTCAGGTTGGTTGCAGTTGTCACAGCAGCACCTCAACTGGTGTGTGTGGTGTAATGGTTAAGCTTTTCACCTGTCATGCGGAAGACCCTAGTTTGATCCCATGTGCCAGCGATCTCTGTTCACTGGGATTTGTCCCTGTCAGCCCACTCCAGGCAGGGTCGAAGAAACCTGTCTCTAAAATGACCTTAAAGTGTGCAAGGGACCCAAAGTGAGGTGACAAAGCCAAAGCATCACCTCAGTTGGTTTGTTTGTTTTGGTTACATTCCTTGTAACAGTGTAAGGTAATTCTAGGGGCAGGTCACTTTGACCCTGCAAGTCAGGGCCAACCTTTGCTTAGAGGATTAGCCTATAGCCTCTTAGCTGAGACATGAAGATGTTGGTCCGACGCGGGGACTGATCTCCCATCCTTTGAATGATAGGTGAAGAGCCTAACCATTACACCAGAGACGTCAATCATCACCACATAACTGCATAATTTCATTACAATTTTCACATACAAGTTGAATCAATGACATAGTTTATTTCTGACGTATCGTCAGTGCTATTGAACAAAAGGGCAGTATTAATATAGTTTTGCCATGTGACATTGCTAAAACAGCCAAAGATGCTGGCACCTCAATAAACGAATAACTAACTTTTAAATTTTTGTAATTGCCATGTGACTCAAGCCGCGCCTGTGGTGTATTGATTTGGCTCTTCATCAGTCATGCAAAAGGTAGGAGTTCGATCCCAATGTTCGACAGCATCTCCATCTCACTGCTGAGATGTTACGTCTCTTTCAGTCCAGGTTGGCCCTGACAGATAGAGTCGTGGTAACCTGTCTCTAAAAGTCATTACAGTGTTCCATGGGGCGTAGCTCTAAACTGAACAAAATTGCAGGACAGCATTAAAACTCTTTAATTGCCAACTTCATCATCACACCAGTTTGGCTGTAAATCAATTAAGGATATTAAAATGCTTATGCTAAAAATGGAAATTACTGAATCAAAATTTTTTATGTGACATTCAGATCTCTTTGATCCTGTATATATAAGAAAATGTGAATTAGTTTCCCACAGCAAATTTTTTTTATGTTGTTTTTCCGACCATCTGGTGGGATCTTAGATATCCAGAAATTGACTGCTTACGCATATCATATACAGTAGAGCGCCTTTAATCCGACACAGTCCGTCCCTGGCAAAAGTGTCGGATTATCGGATCTGCTATAGTTCGACCCCATGTAACCCTATAATATGATTTAACACTTTAATTTCATTTTGTATTGCCGTCTTGTAATCTTTTCATTAAAATATCATAATTAGTAGGCTTTGTGTACATGTAGTACCAAAAGCTGATTAATCTTGGCATAAATTTTCTTAATGTTAGGACTATACACAGTATTGAGAAGGGGATGAGTAGGAGAGGGTGATGAAGTCGTAGATTAGATGGCTTCTCTTGTTTGCTTATGGGCATCTGGCATGCTATAAAAATTATTAGGCTCTACACTGTCGGAAGAGGGTACGAGGAGTCCAAGGGTAGTGGTCAAGCTTGGTACCGATCATCCGCTATTTTACGAGCTATTGCCCATTCTGTGTACACAATTCGTGGTGTTGGTGAATTGGATTCTACATAACCAGCGTACAACTGGTTTTCGGGGTTTCATTTTTTCTTTGTGAGGCGACCTTTATAGTGCCTGCCCAAGAATCTAAAAATTGATGTCGGATATTCGAACGTTTTTTTTCTATATAATTATAGGCTTTGTTCCCTCTTAGCCTATGTCGGAGTCGGAACAGCGAATTGTCAGATTATCGAGACATAAATTAGAGGAAAAAATTGGGTCCCCGTTGATTGCGTCGGATAAGCGAATTTGTCGGATTATCGGCACTCTACTGTATTCTGTTATCTATAGCACCGCTTCAAGAGCACAAAAAGGGATAAAAATATAGCATAGAGACCAATGAAGGGGTAGATGTGTCACTCCATCATCCATTTCAGAGTAATCAGTCTAGATTATCTCTGTGTATGACTGTGGATGGGGTTAGGGTTAGGTATAGTTATAGTGTCCTATTTGTCACTGGTGATCTCTGTAGTGAATGTGATTTTTACAGGGGAAAAAAGATTCTTCTGTATTTTAACTTTCAATGAAAGCTTTTTTATGTGTATGCAGTCTTAACATTTACTTGGAATACACACAATATATGTGTGTTTAATAGAAGTCATTTCCTCCTTTTCATTGTAAGTTTATTTTGTCTTATTGAAGTTTATGGCACTATTGACTCTGTATGGTCATTTCAGTGCCAGGAAATAGAATAGAATAATATTAATGCTAAGGAGAAGGAGCAGGCCACCCCAGAGCCCCCACCAACCACCCTCAATTCGTTTGAAATCATGTGGTCCTTATGTAAACCCACTCCCAACTATTCACAATAATTTGAAGGTTAACCAACAAACCGTTTTTTATATTGGTTATTATAAGATGGTAGGCCTAGTGTTGATCATGAAAAAACAAATTTTGTTTCTGGTCTATTTTAAACGCAAAATGGTATTATTCACTGTTGAAATAACCAAAGAGAAGTGTTAACTGATGCTTTCTTTCTCCTCCAGACGATCATCGCTTCTTAGTGGAGCCCGCCTGTGGAGCTAGCCTGGCTGCTGTGTACAGTGATGTGGTCACCCAGCTCGTGGAGAGTGGAAAACTGGGGCCTGTCAAATCCGTCCTTGTCGTTGTGTGTGGGGGTAGCATCATCTCCACGGCTGTCATAGAAAAGTGGAAGGCTGAGTACAAGATATCAACATAGTTATATAGAATAATAAATCTATTGTGTTCTCTTCTGTTGAGGCTGTATTTGCTGTTCCGATTTGCTGAACTGTTTGTTTGCCTGTATTCGAACACGTCAGTTAAAATTGTATTTTCGCCTTTCCTCCCCCTTTTGCAATCTGATGAGTTGTTTATCTTTGTTCTGAACATGCTGTCATTCCCTGATTTGTTGAACGGCTTTAGGGCAAAGTGCCCGAAATGCCACTTTAAGAATCTTAGAGGTAACCAGCTAACATAGTTGATATACAACTAATTTTTTTATATGGCACGGTTTGAATGCCACCCACAGATTATTTTGTTTATCACAGTCAAATGTATTCACAAAAACTCAATTTTTAGCTACACTTCAAGCAACAGAAAAAGCAACAAAAACATTACTCTCACCAAAGTTGGTTGATATGTCTCATTTTGCTCTGAAGCTTTTCAATTATTTACTCGTAGCCTGACCATTCAGGTAATTTGTTTTAACTGTATTTGCTGCTCCCATCTCCGAACATGCAGGTCGTCTGTTTTTACTGAATCCACCCCCATTAGTGCCCTGATTTGTTGAGTTGTTGAATTGTTTATATATATCACCTGAACCTGCAGGTTGTAGGTTTTAACTGCAATTGCTGGCCTCTCCCCCTAAGCTCTCGCTTTGTTGATTTGTTGAACATTGTCCAACTATGCAGTATTCTGTTGCAACTGTATTTTCTTCCCAATTTGTTAATTATTTACCTTTGTCATGAACATACGTATATTGATAAACATCTTGAAGACCCTGGTAGCTTAAATGTTTTTGCTGAACAAAATGGTGAGGATTTAAAATACATGTAAAATATTTTTGCATGTTGGAAATTTTTATCGATTTTCAAAAGAAATGATCTTACACGTACATTAATTAAATATGCTAGTCTCTGCGTTGTGGTAGTTTTAATACTGCAGGACGATTTTCATGAATTGTTGATGCAATTTTGCAAAAGTGAATTTATGATAATTTTCCTTTCTTCTTAACATTGGAATAAAAGTTTGGATATGTATGTTAGTGTTAACAAATTTGCGTCATAAGGTATCGAAAGCATGTGTCCTTTTGATTGTAAAGCACATAGAGCCAGTATTAGAATTTGTCTATATAAATGCAATTCATTATTATTTTATTATTGTTGTAAATGTCTGTGCTCCTTGTTGAAATGTTTTGAGATGAACATAAAACTATACAAAGGTTATTAAAAGCTGTTGAAATCCATTCAAGATGTTGCTAAATTGTTTATTACTATTATTAGGATGCCTCTGATAGTTTAAGTACAGTTGAACCTGCTTAAGCAACCACCTGTACAAACGACCACTTTCCATTGACTCCCAAATGACATTTCTTATA
>JAUKPP010293195.1:0-10099 GCA_032273245.1 Phyllaplysia taylori
TTAAAATAAGGTAAATTTGCCAATGGGGATGTGGCCTGCTGTGTGCTTTGTCACGGAAACTCGATTTGGTTACACTTTCTTTTGTGATGGGAAAGTCTGTTGTGGGTTATTTTTTAGTTGACAGGTAATGTTTTATGGTATATGACCACTTTAACATTTTTTTTACTATTGATTCATTGATATAATCGTGAATGAAAGATGTATTATCGCTGCAATCACAAAAAAGATTTAAATGCGCGATAATTTTCTTTTTCAATCATGTCAATTTTTGTTTTTATGAGACTAACCATAGGTATCTTAGACATATACACTAGTTGTCATTCCCTGAAATACATGGATGGTAACTGTCACAAACTGTTTAATGAAAATGAATCAACTGTATTGGAGAAACAAATCAGAAAGTTCAGAAACAGCAATGAAAAAGAAGTACCTGGCTTGAGTTAGTTAGTTCAAAGTTAGTTGTTTAGTTTATAGAGGCGCCAGCATCTTTGGCTGTTTTAACCTCAAACCCTGGTTTGAGCTTATGGCCTATTTTCTTGTTTCTGACAAAACTAGAATTTTAGTATATGATGTCACGTATGATCTGGGTCCTGGTTTTTTTTAAGAAAAAAAAGAGTTATTTACCTTGTTTCACTCATACATTTGGGAGTACCATTATCGATGTTCAAGTACTCTCTGAACTTTGATCCATATTATAACATCCATTCTACTCCCTTACATATTTCTTAAAACCATCATCTCTCTTACAGCTGAACAACCCTGACATGCGTGTTGTCATCCTCAAGGAGTATGCTCAGAAACATTTCCCTTCAACTCCATTGTTGGACTACGCCCTTGAGGTGGAGAAAATCACCACATCGAAGGTGAGAGGCTTTTTAAAGATAAATGTGTGTTATTGTATCGACTAAATCATTCACAACTGAGACTGCCCAATATCTTTCTTGTTCATGTAGTTGTCCTTTCATCTCCTCTTTTCAGGAAGGTAAATGCTCCATCTCTTTACAAATAATTTTTAAAAAAAAATAAGTTTTGGAAAACAATAAGAATCCAAGCATTCATTGATCTCGGACAAGAGATTTGATTCAGTCATTTTCTATGACAACAGCAGCAATGGAAAGAGCGAAAAGAGCCTATGCATTGATACATCTTCTACAATATTCTATACACTAGAACAGCGGTTCCCAAACTTTTTCATTCCGCTGCCCACTTTTGTAGGCCAAAACAATCGGCGACCCCCCTAAATTAAAATGATATCGTGAACCTGTCAGTTTTAGGCTAAAAATTAATAAAATCATGGACCCTTCGCGACCCCTCGAGAAAGCCCTTGCGACCCCCTTGGGGGTCGCGACCCACAGTTTGGGAACCATGCACTAGAAGCTGGATGTGTTCATGTTGTTGGAGGAGTGAAAAAACTATCAGCTCATCTGAAGTTCACCATAACCGTTTTATTATGTAGGGAAAAGGAAGGGCTGGGATTCGAAAAAATCAACTCAAGCAAGTTCAGCACAAGGGAAGCAAAATGCATTCCCTTCTTTATCTGTTTATTCAACCTGATACTGCTCAGCATATTTTCACATTACTGTAATTTTGCATCTACAGAAACCCAATCTGATCCTCAATGTGGATGGTTTCATTGGTGTGGCTTTTGTTGATCTGTTACGTAACTGTGGCTGCTTCACAAGGTAAGTTTGCTTCAAAACATTGATCATTAGGGTTTTGGGGATTTGTTGGTAAATGCACACAGTGGTAAGGCGGTGGGAAGAGGGGGTGGATGTGGAATTGATGAGTTTGGAATATGAAAAGGAAATGTATGGCTGATATTTTAGCATTTGATTTTGGAGCTTAGTCTCAATATGAAATTAAGAAATTGAAATAGTCATGTCATGGATAAGTTCTACTTTTTCCAAAGCATAAATATATTCAAGTTAAGTTTTGAGATTCGAACCAGATGTTATCTCTTGCCTGTTTTTGTTTCATGTGACCTATGAAGACATGATGTATTTATGTTAAATCAATTTGAATTAACTGAATTATACCAGCGTTTGTGATGTAATGGTTAGGCCCTTCGCCTATCACACAGAGGGCGTGAGTTTGAGGCCTGCATTGGGCAGTTGGTTTGATGGAGTATATCTCTGTTTTCCTGCTTGGACAATGTCCCTCTCAGCCTGGGTTGGCCCCGACAGGCAGGGTGGAACCAGCCCGTCCTTTAAATGACCTTACAGTGTTGCAAGGTACATTAAGCCAAAACCAAACCAAACCAAACCTAAGTGATTTATTCATGCCTTTTGTCTGCAGGGAGGAGTCTCAAGAATTCATTGATATTGGTGCCCTGAACGCCCTGTTTGTACTGGGTCGCAGCATGGGATTCATTGGTAAGTCTGTCTTCCCATTTAAGAGAGAATGATAAAATATTGTCTAATATTGTGTGTTTTACATTTGTATTTTTTAACAATTGTAAAGAAGACTTTACACTAAAGTTTAAGGATAATATTCCTGAAAGCCAGAAGTTTTGACGTTATAGTCCTAAAAATTTATGAAAATGTAGTGCATTCAATTTGTGTGCATTTTCCGGTAAAACCACCAGTTAAGGGGTATTGCCTTTCACTCTGCTTGGCACTAGTAAGAGAATTATATTTGGTCAAGCTTAGCTGTAATGTCACCCAGTAATTTACTGTTTGATTTTACTCTGTGAGTTGAGGATTTTTCCTCTTTTGTCATAGTAACATTTGTGAATCTGGTAGTGAAGTACATTGATACTAATTTTTAGAAAAGTGAAATTAACTTTTTTATTCATCAAAATATGATATTTAACTGAAAGTACAGGTAATTCATATTGTAGTTTTCTACAATACCGTGTCACCATTTTTTAGATGCAAATAAGAAAGATTCTTTTGAGTTAACATGTCAAGATTATTAAACTAAAAATGTTTCAAACTTGTAAGCTACTCGACTTTGGCAAAGAATTATAATGGTTCGACGTATTTCTCAATGAACATGCTCAGAGATTCAAAGCCCTAAAGGATAGTAACAGCAGCAGGCTATGTAGACAGCTGTATAATCATTTTTATTTTTCAGATCATGTGACTGTATTTTTTATTTTCTCTCTCACCCTTTTTTCCAAATTACTTTCAGGTCACTTCTTGGATCAAAAGCGTTTGAAACAGGGTCTGTATCGTCATCCATGGGACGACATTTCTTACATCATGCCAGAAACGAACAACATGGAAGCAAATTCTGACTCCATCTAAGCATTTGGGTCGATCTGAGTTCAGAAGGAAAGCATTCCTCTCTGCTTCTCTAGCAATGAAGTTCTGTGAAGGAGCTATGGAGAAGATCAAACAGATTTATACCGCTGTGATTCATACATGTGTGAAGAAGAGATTCCTGTCACCACCGTTCTTGGAACTGACAACCAGAATGAAGATTACTAGTTTGGTAGTCTTGATATCTAGGCCCTAGCTGATTTTTCTTGTCTCTATCATAGCATGTTGGCATTGATTGCACCATGATGTGGAAAGATCTGTTCTGAGAGGCGTGTTCATATCATGTGTGTACGTGCTCGAAATGATTGTGTAAATGGTAATTATTCTCATACCATATGTGTGACTGAATGGAAATGTTTTACACATGAGGAATTTTTGGTTCTCATGTAAGCAATTTTGAGTATTTGAGCAAATGTGTATGACAGTATTTTATTCATAGCTTTCACCCCTCATTTATGAACAATTTGCAAAGCTCTCTCTGCCACTCAAATCTTGATAATTTAAGTTGTATCGTATTTATTTTTCCTGCAAAAATGGAATGATTTTGTTACATGTTTTGCAATTTTCAAAGTGAATGTCCGTTTTGCAAGGAATTCCCCATGACATACTTTCACACTGGATGTTTTAGTGGACAGAGGGGGAGAGAATGAATGATGAGCCACATATTATTTGTCCGTGACTTGATTGTCTTTACCACATGCATACAAAATGTGAGTGTCAGGAATGTATGACAGAATGTGGGTTTCACAATGATATACTGCTTGGATATTGTTTTACCTTTTGAGTTTTTGAGACATGTGAAATTGTTTTGAATAACTTTTTATTACTGTATTTTATAAACTTTTGTGTTCAGTTTTTGTGATTCGTGATTGTGTTTACCACTGATCTTTTTTCTCAGTTTTTTCCTCGTTTGACTATACTGAAGACCCTGTTATTTTTAATGGACAGCAATTTTACTAATTTGGTTTATTCTTATGTTTCCCTTTCGAAAGAAGGCAAAATAGCCCCTTAGAAACCCTGTCATTTGTTTCATTCAGCAAGTGAGATATTTTGATGTCATTTCATTGGAGGGCGATTGTTTTTTATATTCTCTTTGATTGATGGGACCATGAGACCGACTTACATTTTTTTAAATGAAAAATGAGTGCAAGAGATGTGTGCAAAGATGAATTTTTACATAGAGAACCTGTGTATCTGACCAAGATGGTTCAAGGTTAGTGTTTCCCACCATTTTCCACACTTCTAAAATGGCTTTTAATGGTTTGATGTGTGGAAGTTTTTAATTCTGTAGCTGTACTTGGAAATTGTTCAGATTTTAGTCAGATATGTGGTCAAAATGTTGCAACAGAATTTCTATTGTTGTAGAAACTATAAACATGTGCTGCTAGGTAGCTAGCACTGGTAAACCCCTCAGAGGGATTTGTAGTGGCCTACTACACAAGTTTCTTCTAATTTCTCTGTACATGATTTCAATATTTGCATCTTGGTATAGAAGTGTGTAGTAGTATCCTTGCTGACTTTTTTAGCGCTACTTATGGTTTAGAGGCAAAAGTAAAAGAGGGAGTTTAAAAACTGATTCCTGTGTGTTTGCTTTTCTTATTTCGTTAATTGGTTGAACCCTTTTCCTCCACATGGAATATTGACGTTGTTTTCGCTATCTGCATATGATCCATTTGTGTTGCATGGCCATGAAATCAGGAGCTCGTCAAAACAAGGGGAACAGAGTTATCAACCTTTTTCTGGGTCTCAGACAATTTTTTACTATGGGTTTTTTTTGTGACCCAGTACCTTCTGTATGCACTTAAAGACACATTTCATGGTGCGTAATACTAAAAAACATTGTTTGAAAGAGAAAGAGTATAATTTTGAAAGCCAGAAAAGATTAATAGCTATTCTCTAATTTTTTCTTTGATAGTGATTGACTCTTACATAATCAAAATTGCAAAGATCTCAACTTCTTTACAAGATAAATTGATAATTTCTTCACAGGCAGCTAAAGATATGTTCAAGGTTTAACATGACACCAATAACTCAAAATGTAAAAAAATTGACGAGCGCCTGATTTTATTGCGTTGCAACACATTTGATTAGCAGCCCGCCTCTACAATGACCTTACAGAATTCACTTAGATCTGGAGGATGGTGAACCCCCCCCCAAAATCACATCTATGAGAACATTCTTTGGGGGTATTTAAATCACTGGTTTGGTTTGGTTACCAGTTTTACGTCCCCTGCAACAACACTACAGCAATAAAATCAGGGCCATCCGGGCTGAGAGGGAAAAAATTCCAGCATGCTCAGAGTTAAGAGTGACAGACGAAAAATGCTTTACATATTTTACACTGCAGTAGAGTTGAGCATTTAGTGGCGTTCATCAAGTCAGCACTTAGTTGATGTATCCCAACACCTAACACTGGGATCTCTTCCTCTTGCTGGTTTTAATGTGATTGTGTGTGGCTGAGCGGTGAAGCGTCCACTCAGGAACGTGGAAGTCTCAGATTTAACTCCTGGGAGGGTCACAAGGATTTTTTTCTGTTTTTATCGCTGAAACCTCCTGTCCAGTTAGAGATTGATGAGGTCTTTTTCCTTAAAATGACCAAACAGAAGCACTGTGGTTGATTTGACTTTATTTGGGTGCGAAGAAAATGAACTTATCAAAAAGTTCAATGTAGATCACGTACATGTGTGATGTGTGAAGTAGAGGGTCTGGGACTAGAGAAGATGATCAGACCGAAAATCAACTCAAGCAAGTTAAGCATAAGCGGAGTTGACGGCGTGAAAAGCAGGCCTATAGTGTTTTAAGGGGTGTTAAAACAAATACCACACCTGCTGTTCCAGTGCCCCAAACTACAAGACCTCAGGCAAAGGCTTCTTCCCCGCAATCCCGACATCAATAATACCCTCTATAGCAACACAGAACAACTCTATTGAAGACCTCCACCTTCTACAACATGGCATTGGGCCGAAGAGCAAGAACCCAAGGGCTTCTGGACTAGAAACAACAACAAAACAAATACCAACTGGCACCTGTTCATCTATCATGCAGAGGATGGAAGTTCGAGACCGCACATGCAAATTGAATGTCCCTATCTCTCCGCTGGGATGTGTGTCCCTCTCACTCAACTTGGGTTGGCACTGATAGGCAGGGTCCAAGTGGCCTGCCTCTTAAGTTACTTTACAGTGTTGCATGCACTGTGCGTAAAAAAAGTAAAACCAAAACCAACAACCAAAAACCAACCAACCCATGTAATCACGCTACACAGAATTTTCTTTGTCATTGCAAGTGATGCCAGTCCCTCTGGTTATTTGAGTTTAAGTATCATCTTGCTAAGGCATTTTGTTCTCATCTGAAGTTTATCCTCCAATAAGTACATGTATAAGGCCCAACTACTTGCCCCGCCAAACCAACTGCAGTGCATACTACAGTAGATTTTGAACATGAAAAGAGTTGGCCTATAGGCCTATATCTGAGGTAAGCTGACAAAATGAGTTATTTCTCACAACATGTAGACAGTTATTCTGGGAAATTCGCTGTTGGGAAAAAATGATTGACTTTCAACCCATTGCTGTTCTATTCATGTTCAAAACATTTCTTTTCCAATTTCTTCCGTTTATTTAAAATCCAAAGCTTGTCTTTCCAAGTCTGGATGTCAAGGACTTTGGCTCACTTTTTGTTGGAACTTTTATCTCAGTTTTCTAAACACCATACTTTTGTATTCCTTCTCATTCAAATTTGAATTGTTGATGAACTTTCAACAAATACAGTTAAAACAAATTTTTCCGCTAACATGTAGGGCATGAAAAGCCAATTAGTTTAATAGAACTAAAAGACTTAAATCTGAGAGGCACCGGTAACTCATTTTGTCAGCTCGCCTAACATTTAATTTGTCTTGCATCTGTCCAAATGAGTTTAAAGTCATAAATCGTTATAAAATCCTATAGAAGAGGAAAAATACTTAAATTAGTGTAAAGTCTTCTCGGATAATTGTCATGTGAGGTGTTCAGAACTCAATTATATTGCAGCATCTGAATAAGTTTGTATATGTGTGATTAAAGATGTGTCTTAAAACAACACACATTATACAATGCAATGGAACAACTGCTATGAACACAGTATCTAATTTTAAAAGCTGTTTTTCTCCCCTTCTATGATTTTGCTTAGGTGTGGGGTTGGGCATCTTTAAAAAAAATCGAATCTCAGCATCTAGTTAAGCTAGCAATATAGGTTGGTTCGGGTTTTTTCACACTCTGAAAGGGTAATAATAAAGTTTTCATGTGATACCGATATATGGCCAAATGTGACTTATCACTCTTTGACAGGATGCAAGTCTTTCTTTTTTTAATACATTCAGAATAGAATGACAAATTTAGGAAGATACATAACCACTCTTCAATGTCATTTATTGGAATAACGATACTTGAACATTCAAAAACATCATTCTCTGAAAGAATACAAGGGTATGCATGTATCTAAAAAACATCCCTCTCTCTCTCCCAATCAAACTGGCAGAGAAGTTCATAATAAGAGAGTGTTCTTTTAGAATCAAGAGTTAGAGAGTTTGAGTGGCATGCAAAGGTTAAAGAAAAATGGCCAGCCAAGTTTGCAATCCACTGCTTTACAAGGGGCATAAGGGAAGAACTTGTTCAACTGCTTTACTACCAAATAAAAACATTCTTTGACATCTCTTACTCTCACTCAATGCCTCTTTCTCTCTCTTTCTCCCACTCAATGCCTCTTTCTCTCTCTTTCTCTCACTCAATGCCTCTTTCTCTCTTTCTCTCACTCAATGGCTCTTTCTCTCTCTTTCTCTCACTCAATGCCTCTTTCTCTCACTCAATACCCCAAATAACATCCTCTCAGCCATCCAACTTCCCTTTCCCTCCTCATTTCTGGCTTGCCTATCTCACATCCTTATTCACAAAAATGGAAAATATACAGTGTATTATTATTATACCAAGCATATGCAACAGAATGAACATGTAATCAAATAATAAGACTAAAATTTCCAATGGAATTTTGCAATGGAAAGCTTGTAACATTTCTAAACCATTTTGCATTATACTCAAAGGTGTTGATATTCCCATATCACCAACTCTACTTTCATGTGATAATAAATATAAAGCCTAACATGAAATGTAACAAATGTTGGACTAAGCATTACACAGACGTTTTCGTCAACCACAAAAAAATTTTTTTTAAAAATGGAAGAAATTTTAAAGAGATGCAGATATTGGACACAAATAAGATGGATACAAACCAATGAACTATTGTGTCCATTGTCATTTTCAAAAGGACATATTTGATGTGCTCATGATGAAAAAAATATTTTCAGAATCACAAGATATAATAGACCATGCTAACATTGATTGATTTGATAACAGAAAAATTCTAATTATTTAAATCATGTATGGCCAATCCCATTCCATTCACAGATGGTTCATAACAGAATTATTTGACTTCAACTGTTCACCAAATAGAAGCTTTGTCAATGTCATAAATCAACAGTAGTTTCTTCTTAAATGCGCAGAGCTCAGTAGGGCTTGTTAGTGTGCGTTTACACAGAGTGTGCATTTACATGAACCTGATCAATAATATTATCAAAACATAAAATTAAAAACTTATCATGTGACAAAAGCACGTACTTGCTTGATGGAGCAAACCGTTACACTGCGTGCGTTTAAGCGGAGACAACTGCACTGCAAGTAATTAACTTAAACTCAGATGTTTATTGCATTGTTTTCTGCATTCATTTGGATTATAAATAAATAAAATATCAAGACCCTGGCTCTTGTTCTTGTGCCTCTGGACCTTTTCCAGCGTCCTCATATTCTTTAGTGAGATTGTTCAGGGTGTCTGAAAAAAAAAGGAAAGAATTAAAAGTTAAACAAATTGAAAGACACTCCACTGAATGGATTTACCAAACACGAATAACAGTTTCTCTGCATATGCAGAAAGATGTTGAGATTGTTAACAATAATCAAACCAAAACCATTGCAAACAAAAAGGCAATGTGTAATATAACATGTCTCATCCATCTTGCAAACAGACAACTCTTTATCATGAGTTAAAGTTCAAAGACATAAAAAGAACCCTGAAGAGGTAGGGTGGGAATTTCAAAAACCTGAAAGCCATTGTGCAGAAAGATAAGATGGCGAAGACAACAAAACACACACAAAAAAACAAGTTTTAACATAATCATAGGCCGTTTTTTTACACACGTACGTGCCAGCCCCAGTCTAAAAAAACTGCAAACTTTCACCCATGCTCTGTATATAATTTCAATACCAAAACTGCATTCGCACGTGTAGTTTGTCACAATGATAACAAGAACAAGTAGTAGTTTAATATAAAATCAAAATAGCATCACAATTAATTAGTTCAAATGAAATAATTCCAATTGAACAGTAATTCAATGACAAAATTACTCTTGACACAATGAGCCATTTTCATAAGTCATTTCATAACCATATTTCAGGTCAGTTTTTTCTAGTAGTGGTAATAGACCTTTTCACATGACCATCTAATTTGAGTGACAAAGAGGTTTCAGGTTTATCAGCAATGCCACAATTTGTACTAAGGGGTAGATATACAGTTGTCTCTACCTAAATGATTAGGGTTCAGGAGGCTGCAGACATGCCTACCTATGAAAATGATTTTGAGGAACATCAGCCCCAAAAATGAGGAACACCTGATGAAAATGAGGAACAGAACAACAAAGTGCCAAACTCATTGTTGCCCACACTTGAAAGCACATCATGTTGATCACCCCCCCCCCCCTCCCCCCCCCCACCATAAGTATAAAACGAAAATTCGTCAATATTATTATTTTATGGAAA
>JAUKPP010293206.1:0-10099 GCA_032273245.1 Phyllaplysia taylori
TCGAAGTCGCCCGTCCCTTAAATGACCTTATAGTGTTGCAAGGGACGTTAAGCCCAAACCAAACCAAACCAAACCAGTTTTAGGAGTAACCGCCCTTAACTACATACTCTCGGTCGGCTCTGTGGCATAATGGTTAGGCTCTTCTCCTGTCCTGCTGAAGACCCGAGCACGGACGATCTGTTGGGTTTTTTTTGTGTGAGTTTTTTTCTTTTTTTCTGGGCTTTTCCCCACTCTCAGCCCGGGTTGGCCCTGATCGAAGTAGCCCATCTCTTAAATGACCTTAGTTTTGCAGGGGACGTAAGACTGGTTACCAAATTATACTCTGTAGCCGACAGTGGCCTGTTGCATCATCTTTCCTTTCACTGAATGAAAAAATAAATTATGCTCGAGGAGCAGCAGTAACAGCTTGTAGCGTGCTTATCAAATTTTGGCAGGATTTCCCTACTTAATACTGTCCCACCTACTGTTATTTTTCTTCAAAATTCCTTTCATATAAGTCGAAGATCGTTTTGTGTTGCTGTGGAATGTGAAATTTTAATGTTCCAAGAACTTTGGGAGTGCACAAGCAGCTGTCATTGGTTTACTCTTGCAACATCTGTATACGGGAGCCTACCAAACTTTTAGACAAGTGACTATAGTGTGATGGTTCAGCTCTTTGCTTTTCACGTATTGGAAGTAAGAGGTCCACGTGGGGCAGTTTCGTTTGGTCGCGTATAATATAGATCTCAGGGCGTTTTTTCTGCTGGAACAGTGTCCCTCTCAGCCCGGGTTGGCCCTGGCAGGCAGAGTTGAAGTAGCCTGTCTCTTAAATGACTTTACAGACTATTGCAAAGAACATTAAGCCAAAAAATTTTTTTTTTTAAAGCAACCTAAAAACTGTGGTCGAGGTGTAATGTTTAGGCTCTTCGCTTGTCACTATCACTCTGAGGACGGGAATTCGATCGCTACATGGGGAGAATATCCCTGTGTAAGTGCAGGGACGTTGCGTCCCTCTCAGCCCGGGTTGGCCCTGACAGGCAGGGACGAAGCCCTCTTACACTGTGTACCAAAGCCTTGGTGTCAACAGGGTTACAATGGAGCCAAAAACACACACACAAAAAAAAATGTTTGTATTTTTTCAGTACAAGGGAGTGTGGGCTCAATTAGGACCTTTCTATGCCGGGACCCCGTGGTCCGACCGGGCTGTCTTGGGTCTGAGAAGTTTGGCTTTGATTTTACGCCTCAGTAACACTTTTAGGTCTTTTATGAGGCGCGCTACTTAGACCCTGCCTGTCAGGGTCAACCTGGGCTTTGTGGGGAAAACGTTCCAGCAGAGAGACAGATGTTCATCATCTGCGTGGTAAGAGTCAAACCACTGCACCGCAGATGTCGGTTTTGGTTTGGTTACCAGTTTTACGTCCCCTGCAACACTGTAAGGTCATTTAAGAGACGGGCTACTTTGACCCTGCCTGTCAGAGCTAACTCGGGCTGAGAGCTAAAAAATCCCAGCAGAAAAAAACAAATCGTCCGCGATCGGGGATCGAACCCGGGTCTTCAGCATGACAGGCGAATAGCCTTACTATTACACCACAGGGCCGGTCAGATGTCGGTGGCCTTAGAGGAATGTGCATAGGATTAAATAGTAACGACTTTAGTCTGGGCAACACCAAATGACCAGCGCTGTGGTGTAATGGTCTGTCATGCGGAATACCCGATTTCGACCCCAAGCGCGGACGATCTGGGTTTCTTTTCTGCTGGGATTTTCTCCCCTCAGCCTATGTTGGCCCTGACAGGCAGGGGACGTAAAACTAAAAGTGGTAACCAAACCAAACCAAAGCCAAATGGACAACTTCTTGATCTTATTACACTGAATATAAGTGGCGAAAGGCTCTGATTTTTAAATCTTTTTATTTTTGCATGCGCCTATGAGTTCTAAATAAATAGCAAAAATACCTTGATTTTTGTGGATGTGCGACACATCTAAAGAGATACTGTCTATATAATAATTTGTAATTAATTAGTCATACATTAAACTCAACACAACATGCTTTTCATAGCCAGCACGGTACTGTGCTAAAATCATAAAAATAGAGTAGTCAATGTAAGTCAATTTAAATAACACACTGTCAGTGACTTGCCACGGGACTGACAACTCAGTCTTGCGGCACACGCAGTAAGCTTAAAAAAAAAAACCCCGCTCAGATCGTAATTAATTACTTATTATGTTATAGACCCAACCTCTTTATATTTGTCGCATATGCACGGAAATCGAAATTTCTTTTTGGTATTTAAGAATTCATAGGCGCATGGAAAACATTCAGAGCAATTCCGCACTTAGTTTAAGTGGAATAAGGTCGAGAAATTGTCCATTTGGTGCTGTCTAGACAATAACTTTTGCCCTCCCACACCACAGACTGTGCCAAGTTGTTAGAATTGACGTTCTTCCAAAAAGTCCATGAAGAAAAAGATTGAAGTTCGAGGACCCCAGGTGTGTTGGAGATTATAAAAGGCGACTCGGAGACTGTGAGAGTAGAACACAAGGCTCTTACTGGTTGAGAGAATTACTGGCCATTTCAGTCGTGACGATGAAGGTGAAAACATTATCATGATTGAGCCTATTTTCTATTGCAAGGAAAAAATAAAAAAAGCAATTCTTCATTGTTTTTAATTTGCCTAACAACATACTAAAGGTTATCCATTTGCTTTGTTTTTTGAGAGAGAAAAATCCCAGCAGAAAAAAAAAAACCGAAGTCTGCTTTCGGGATCAAACTCAGGTCTTCCACATGACAGGTCCAAAGCTCTGACAACAGAAGAAATAAGATATTTGTAAAAAGATCTTTATTTGTTCCAGCCATTTTAAAAGATGAAGAAAAAGTAAGAATAATAAACATGTATAAGTCATTTGCAAATTTTGAATCAAAGCCAATATTCTTATGATTCTTTTCAGCAGATGTAAAAAGTACACATGTAAAGAAGCACTTCTTATATTGCTAAATTTATTGAGTTCCGGGATTTTGCATAATACATGTAGTATTACTATTATTTTGACAAATATTTGGCAACTGATTTGCCTAATTATGTGAGGGGTGGGTGAAGGGGGGTGGGGGGGGGTGGGAGCAGGTGTTTTCTGAATACAGCAACAATATCAAATTTTCAATTATATTGAAATCCCATTGTATCTCAAGTCTATTCTCATCCTAGGATAGATTTTAGCTGCACAAAAAGAGGTAATGCAACACATTAGTCAGAATTTAAGAGAGTCGAAAATATACAGGGGATGTGTGTATATTCATCTCCTAGCCTTTGTCACGAAAATATGGTATTTTAGTGTCCTTTTCTATAGGTTCCATTCTTTATTTATTACAAAGGATACATGTGTATATTTATAGCTTTATTGTGTTGAAAGGGAGAATAAAGAGAGGCAGAAGACTAATAAAGAGATTCACTTCATGACCAAAGTGAATGCCTTCAGCTCTATGACAAAAACACAACCTGTTTAATGCAATCTCCATCAATGTAAAGTTGCAGAAAATAAATATGTTTAATACCATTCGTAAAATGTGAATCAAAAGACACAACTGCATGCATATCAATAACAGTAACACATGTTACATTTACATAATGTAAGGCTTGGTATGCGAATTCACAATTTTCAAAGACTGGGAATTCAATTATAATCAGTATACTGTATCTTGTATCACAGAAAGATATTTTGGCTCAATAATTGCAAAATGATATAAACAAATTTCAGCAGACGTAAAGATAAAGAAAATAATGATAAAGACTCTTTGCGTAATGAAAATGAGCTTTCAAAGCCTAAAAGTATAGCACCTTCATGGGTTTAGCAGGTCTTCCTGAAGATAAAGTGCTGAAAGATTTCAAATAAGCAAACTCCACGAGAAAAATGCTATGACACTAAATACATACATACAAAAAATGTTCCCATTCTTGTGCAGAAAACTTGGTAAACTCATACTGGTGATGAAGAGATCAAAAGCTCAAATACAAAGCAATAGAATGAAGTAGGGCGGGCACACTTGATGTTGATCGGTGACCTACCCTATTTTATTCACTGTATGAGAGATATGTTTGAATGTTGACATTAAGTGTACCATACAAAAAAACAATAAAAAGCTGCATGTATTTTTCCCACTGCTCATAAAAGTAACATAAATTCTCAATGAAGAAATTGTGATGACAAGTTACTGTTACACAAATTGAACAAACTGGACTCTTTTTTAGCAATTCCTCTCACCAATGCTGTCCTACTATATATGTTTTGGTAAAAAAAAAATTACTTTAATTGAAACTTTCACTACTAGGTTTTCCTTGCATTTTGTTCAGTTAAGTGAACACTTTCTGATTCTTTTGAATACATCAATAGTCTCTACACTCAACTCAGTTACCATGACTTAACACGGGAGGTGGAATTGTTGAAAGTCTGGGTCTACAAATTATGAGTTTTATTCATTAATTACTACAAGCTGGTATTAGAAAGACGTTTGAGGGAAGGGAGCATTCAACATTGATGCTAAAAAAAGGCAGCAAATCAAAAGAGTAGATTTTCAAGCTGTCTCTTTTTAAAAAAGAAATATACCTAACAAACCAGCAACTGAAGAAATGTTTACAATGATGGAAGATTCAGCCTGATATGACATTTGGATAAATTATTTTCCAATAAAAATAGCCCCTCCACATTTAAAGGCATGTCTCAAGCAGTAAATAGATGCGGTTTAGTGGATCTATCATAATACAACAAAGTGGTGGTCTGAAATGCTTAGAATTATGAAAAATGTTGACCTGACTAAAATGATGTCCCTGAAAATTCAATACAGTCCCCACTAACTAACAAAAATTGCTTTTGAGGTAAATTTGTCTGTTTAGGTTAGGTTCACAGAACTTTGACACATAAAGTTAGACTGGAAAAAGATCCATTTAGGTTTTAAAATAAAATGTACACTGAGAGAAATATATATAATTAGAAAGGACATGACATTCACCTTTTGCTTTTTCTTTTGTTTTCCATGACATCAGAGCCACTTGGAGTGCCACTTAGACAAATATACATGTAAGACCTCTCCGATATCCAGTATTCCCTCAAACGTAAAAAGGAATGATCATTGATGACGTACGGCTGAGCCATTGGCTGACAAAAGCATTCACCTGCAGCACTCATGCTTCTTGTGTGTTAAAGACAAACAAATTTACCTACAGTGCACCATTGGCAATAAGGATAAAAATATAAATCTCATAAACAACAAAATCTCATAACTTTCATTTGGATTTACTGTTCACTATTGTAATTGAGAAATATAGTAAACAAGCACAATCAAAACATAAAAATAAAGCTCTTATTTGTGTCAATTTATGAGTAGTTTCAATATGCCTTTTGTCCACTTTTAGCTCTCATTCTCTGCCCCTTCTGTTGACTTATGTTGATAGTTGATGAAGGGTTGTAGGTTCCAGATTCAAACATCCTGTTCATCTCCTGGAATGTAATCTTGCACTGAAAGAAAAGGTAAGGAAAAGCTTATGAATCTATAGTTGATGTCATCAACTTGAGTTTGAGGCAGCAAAACGTTTACATAGTTCCTTGTAGAATGCACTTACAACTTACAACAGCCAGTAGCAAAGCAGGAGAAAAAACCAGGTGAATCAGAGCTGTATAGCAGTCTTTGTCAGCTTGTGGTGTGACACAACAAGAATGCTCCTCCATAAACAAAGCTATTTGATACATTCCAAAAAGGATGGATGTACCAAATTAACAGTATTTGTTTTTGTGCTGAAACCATCTTTTAAGATAAGTTAAGATAAATCTCACTAATCCACCAGGAAAATTTTGAATGGCTATACAGTCAATCTGTTCATATCTATCATTCAAGATTACAGGGAAAAATGTGCGAAAAGAGAACAGATGTCGTACAGACCCAAGCTGAGATATAGGCTAAAAATGACCAAATGTCAATATTCTAAGTGAGTTTTTTTCCTCTGAAAAGCTCCTAATGTGTGATCTATCAATTTACGATATTTTTTTTAATTAATCTGAAAGCCGTAAATATGCTTTTGAGACCATTTTAAAGCCCAATTTAGGATGAAATAAAAACAAGTTAGAACAGTTACTTTAATAGCATTTTTCTCAAAACCTCATTTTCACATCCAGAGTAAGAAATGGTTACAAAAATTGGCATATCTTCAAAACTAATATAGGTTTTTAAGAGTATTAAAACAAAAAATAGACATTCCAGAATCAGATAATGTAATAAAATCATCGACCCAAAAACTGACATCTGGTCCCTTTTTGCAGAGAGTCCACATACGATTACTATAGAAAGGTGGTCACTATGAAGAGAGCATGAGTGAGGGTCACTGACTATATTATATCTAACAAATGGCATTATACCTTTTCATCAGGTAGACATTTGCCCAATGCTTCCAGCAAAAGCTTTTCCTCTGCAACAGCTGCTCGGAAATCTGGCAGGGATACTCTGCCATCGTGGTCATGGTCCTGAAAGGTTTATCATAAAATATTGTCAGATCATATCCATACACTGTAAAACACATCTTCCATCAAAGTGCAGGTAGTGGGACGAAGTAGTGCTCAAGTGTTCCTCTATGTCAGGCGAATGTCTAATTATGCATCTGAGTAATTGACACTAAAACATTCAAATTGGTCCATCATGATCGATCACTTAGGACTTCAAACTTAACAATCAGACTTGTGTTAAGAAAACAAAAAGTAGATGATGGATAAAGATTGTGGTGATGTGTCCTATAAAAAAATAATTCAAACAGATTCAGACCAGTCAGTAGCATCCAGTTACCTACCAATTTTTTCAGCACAATCTCAACAAGTTCTTTCACAAGCTCATCTGGGTCCTCTTCAGTGGGTGCCTGCATTTTGAAAAATATAAATAACATAATTAGGACCTTCATTTATCCCATAAAGATAAGATAAGAATACTTTATTAATCCACGAGGGAAATTTCTATGGAATCACAAGTCAATATTGTAAAGCCATAACACAGATATATAGAATATGTACACTATATAATCATTAAAAAAGATACAAAATGCTCAAGATGCACACATCACTCACTAAAGTGTATGTAGCCAGTTGTTACTTGTAAACTGTACTTCAATCTCTCTCTCTCTCTGTCCCTTTCTCTTTCCTCTTACCCTTTCACTCCCTCACTCATAAAGATAATTACATTTTATTAGTCTAAATGAATTTTCATTATACCACTTTTTCTCCCTTTAACACTTACAACTTACAGTGTCAGCCTATTTCTGGACCATGTCTTTTCAAGTGCTAAGCACTTTTGAGAATTTTGTGAACTTCATGGGAATATGATCTAAAGAAAAACAAAAGGCCTAATTCAAGGGAAGCAACAAGGCACTTTAGTTCCCTTACACCACAGTTCCCTACAGTGACGACTCTGGTTGTCAATGGCAAGTTACAGAAAAGTGTCAGAATTTTTCCTGGACAACTCAGGTTGTCAATCGCACTGTAAGTGTTAAAAAGATCTATTACTAGAATGCAAAAATAAGGATCTTTCAGACAAGTTTTTCCTTATCCATAAAAATGCCATCCCACAATCATAGTGAGGAATGGGTACAACATATACAAAATACACCCAAGCAATAATGAACTCTTTTGTTTTCTCTTGCATCATAATGAGTCAATGCAAATGTGAAGGTACTTTATCAGACAAAAAGAGGTACATTATGAGGGTTACCTTTACTAAAGAAGATTTCAGAAGCTGGAACATTTCTTCTCTTGAGATGTAGCCATCGTTATTCAGATCATAAACATCAAAAACCACTGAAATGAAAAATGTTTTGCATGAGTGGGTAAGAACCGTTGTCACTATTCACTTTATAGTCATACAACTAGAAAAACAGAGAACCCCATTGGAAACACACAGCTTGCAGAGATACAGTCATCCATCCTGGGGCTTGTGCAGTAATGTACCAAATGACTGGAAGGCGTAATTTGGGTCTGCGCAGAGTACTAAAATCTGTCAATGGGATCGACAAACTTAACAATGTAATAGAATTTTACGTACTGATGTGGAGAAAACAAGTTTGAAATTTTGATTAAGCATCAGCTTTTAGGGTGCATTCAAAATTAAGCAGGGCATTCAGATAAGTTGCAGAAGCAAATATGAAGAGAAGAAGAGCGAAGGCTCCACTAATAATTCCCTTTCTAGTGCGATATGTTTATCACAGATGGTTGGAATGACATGGTGGATGATTGGTGGGTGCTCTAGTATGGACTGTTCTCTCTACTTCATTGATCTTTGCGTTGCTATTGTCCTGACCTGCTGGTAAATGATCTTACAGTGTTGATAGTTCCGTAAAACTCCAACAAAGCAAAGCAAGTGAATCGGCACTCATACCAAGAGAGGAGAATAAACAAGACAATAAGCTCAAATATAAGAATCATTAACATAAATACAATTGAGACAACTATAATTAGCGCAATCATAGTCTCACTAAAGACCCCTTAACCATGAATAAATATGTAACCCTTGAAAGTTATATGATAAGTCTTGGCCTGTTGTGGCAAACTTTGTGAATTATTTCACTTTACGTTACTGCTTCAGGGCAACATTAAAATGATGTGATACACACGGTTCTGTCTCTAAATCAATGGCTACAACCACCATGTCCAAGTTTTGTATTGATAATGGCAGTAAATTACTCAATGACTGCATTGCTTTTTAGCAGTCATCCAGTCCAGACCAGAGAGGTCTAAAGATGCATTGAACTCTTGCAATTTTAAGGTTCTCCACTCCCAGGGTACAGAGCTAGATTGCTATGGCTCTGTAGGTCGTAAGACTACTTGAAGGGTGCACAACCCATATCAGTCCCTGATCGACAAGAACAACAACATATGATAAGTCTACTGCAACACAGATTTTGTCATCAACTTAAAATTGAAATGCTGTATTAGTCCCTATGATCAGGTTAAGTGTAACAGCTCTGCGTAAACTGTTTTACACGAGAAGCTGCACCAACACAATAGTTAAATTATGTGACATACATGTGGTTCAGACTTTGAGTTATTAACTGCATACAGAAATGCTAAAATGATGTATCAATACTTACAGAAAACTAACTAATGGTTGCATATTGCACTTGTCACTTAGCAGTCAGCTGGTCCAAAGAGTCCTTGAAACTGCATTGGCCTTTGACAATTAAGGGGCTTATAAAAGAGTCCCAGAGTACAGAACTATACTGCCATGGCACTGTAGATTTTAGAAACTTCTTTCAGGGTGTGCAGCTCAAGTCTCTCTTAGATAATAAACAACAACAATATGCACACAAAAAAGTGATACTTACTCTCCACTTGTTCATCTACTGTTCCATTCAAGAACTTTGCAATTCCAGAAACATAGTCCTCTTGACGTAAAGTACCACAAGATCTTTTGTCAAAAGCCTTGAAAACTGTTATTAGGAAATAGAAAATATATATAAACAATGTCTTTTTTAGAATGGGGAGGGCCCGCAGGAGGAAGAGAAGAGAAGTTGCATTAAAGTTTATAGCTAAACAGGTTATACGTCTTCCAGTTGAAATGAGATTGATGAAAACAAATCTACAAACATTGCTGAATACAAGATATTCCCAACGTTTAAACACACAACAAAGGCGTCGACAAAAATAGATAACAAATATATTCAAACATCTATGAAAGCTGTCACGCCATATTTCTACTACAACAATGGTAATATCATTAATAAAAATATTCATTAATAAAAATACAGAACACTATTGGTAAAACAAATTATCTTCTTCCAAACTAACCTCTGTCCATCAGAATATCATCTGTGATGTTGAATGATCTGTTCAGTTCATCTCGAAATTCCACTCGGTGCAGCTTTCCTCCTTCTTTTTTGCACAGTCTATCAAATCTGGACATAAGGTGACAGACTTCATCTCTTGAAACTGTGAAAAAGTTGAAATAACTACCATTATTTGGAAGCATTTTGTTCAGGTGTGTGCATTTGTATGTTGTGTGTTTGTGAGTGATTGAGTGTATGTTATGTGTGTGTGTGTGTGTGTGTGTGTGTGTGTGTGTGTGTGTGTGTGTGTGTGTGTGTGTGTGTGTGTGTGTGT
>JAUKPP010293217.1:0-19760 GCA_032273245.1 Phyllaplysia taylori
AAGAAGAGGAAAAGCCGCGGCCGATTTATTTTTCTTGATACAACATGAAATTTTAGCCATTTCGTGTTTCCCGACTTTCCGACCCATCACGAAATTCCCGACTTTTTCCCCGATTTCCCGACTTAGCGGGGACCCATGATGGTTCTGTCAGATACTGATACGTGAGTCAAGAAGTTTATAAAATAAAGTTCTGTTACGAGACAATGCTCCAATACAGGAAGACTCATTGTGAAGAAAAAACAAACCAAGCCATAGCATTTGATAATTTTGACACGCTGAATACGAAAATGAAATATCTAGCTGATCAGGTGCGTATTAATTTGTTTGGATGCGTTAAAAAGTAAACTCCCGCGGAGGACATATCAAAGAACGCCCGACATCGAGAAACTGACAATCACCTGTGTGAACAGCCTCGTCCGCCTACGTGACAGAATTTTTCGTGTGTGATGATAGTTGAGTTGCCGAGAAAATGGAGCACGCCAGAACTTTTGAGTTGCCGATCTTAAAAGCTCACCAGTGTGAATGTCCCGTCCTTTGTGTTTGTACGTCAAATCAGTTGCCCGACTGTTGCTCAATTGAAAAATTGTTCGTGTGAACCGTTAACATTGCAGCACAAATGTCTCCAGCTGTTGCTTGTCCATTAAGAGGCGGGATGAAACGATTACACAAAACAGAAATATTTTGGATAAAAAATAAATGAAGAAATCAAATTTTCTGTGGAATTCATGAGCTTGTGTTACGTGGCCACGATGAAAGTGCAAAGTCATAAAAATTTCGTAGCCTGATGAAAGTACTCTAAACGTACATGATGTAAAGATTATCCTCACTATTTTTTTGTTAAGCAGTAGATGTCTTTTCTATTTTTTCTCCTACGGGAGCAGTAAAAAAATAAGGGGGGGGGGGAGATTGATCCTATATATATGGAATGTACGAAAAAGAGACTCAACTACGCAGATCATGCAGACGAGTTCAGGGCCAAAATCAACTTTGAGAGTATTTGGTATGCAAAAATGGAGGTGGAAACATTTATTGCATACTGTAGAAAAAAAACACGTTGCTTAGAAAAACAGTGACCCACTCCTTTCTTCATATTTCTCCCAATATAAAACGTCACATATATTTTTGGCGCATAGCAGCATTCTAGTTCGCTGGGAAAATCTCAATTTATAAAACCCTCCCCATCAAACCACGTTTTCTAATAGTCTTTATAGTAAACACACTTTTCAGTACTCGGGTCTTCCGCATGATAGGTGAAGAGCCTGACCACTATACCACAGACACCGGTGCTTTGGGTTATCCGTACCATCTTCGAATTGTTTCAGAACCTGCACTGGATCTAGATTTGAAATCAAATTCATTCTCCGTGAAAGCAGGTTTGAACCTTCTGTGCTCAGCTAATTTTTACGATACCAGGTCTTGCGAGTAAAAGACGTTCTGGGTTACTTCACGACCTGGCTGATACAACTCGTGCCCTTTACTACCACACCGTTGGGTTTGTGTGTGTCATGGGGTCCGAATGTCCCGACAAAATTGATGTTATAATTTACAGTTTCGTGCCAATGCGGGAAACTTTCTCAGGGTTTTCTCGCAATTGAACACACCGAGGTTAAACTTATAATAAATTTACACTCATCTCTTCCATTCTTATGTTCAGGACAAAGGAAAAAACACCAAGAGACGGCAACATTCAATGTAAACTTTTATTTCCCCTTCACTATTTCTATTTACATTCTTCATGTGTCATAGAAGTATTTTAGAAGTGCAATTTCATTCGTCACAACATATTTCTACAAAGGCCACAATGCAGGCCCCAAATTACATCATAGATTATGCACGTCACTTAAGAATATTTGAGGCTTGGACATGGTCGCTGACTTGTAGTCACATAATTATGGCTCAACACATCACAATATTTGAACATTCCAAGGACATTCAGCATGGCAAACCAGGTAGCTCATTCAAACAACCTTTCTTGGTGCGGGGTTGAGCATTACCGTAAAGATGACAAAATGTGTTTGACAAATGTGCTGTTGCAAATAAAATAGAAAGAAAAAAATGCAACAGTCTACTGGTGCAATAAGCAAAAGTCGAACAATCTAAAAAGTGGTTTTGATATCACTACTGGTATCTAATGCTACGAGGTGCAGTTTGCATTAGTTAAACACCCATCACCAGGGCTAAACAAAAAAGAAAGGTTAGATCGAATCAGCCAAATCTGAACACACATTGCCAGTGACTCATCCAACTTCCACTTCAGAGGTCTGGAATCTGGTGAAGTCATGTCTATTCCTGTACAGATTCAACTATTGACCAAGAGGATACCTATGTACCTACTGATTACACCCCCCCCCCCCCCCCCCCCCCCACACACACACAAAACCATATAAAGGTTGCACTGATTGATACAGCAACTATCTGAGCAATCTCTGCCCATAAAATAAAAGTAGCCTGTGTCAATTTGATCAAATGAGAATTCGCAGTTGTCCTATTCAAACTTCATTTGATCAACAAGACACATCTCTATGTACTGTGCCTGAACATGGACGTCTACCATTCTTCATGATAGAAGAGTACATGTCCAATCAAACAAACAATTACCCTAAGCATTCCAGATTCTATGTTCATGTAGTTTTTTCTAAAAGTGTCATCATTATGAGACATGCTATATTGTATCATATAACATACAACAGAAAGAAAACCGGAATGAAACTCAGTTACACTAGGCTGTTACAAACTAACAACTGGTCAAACAATATAATCGACTAGGGGCTATTCTCCTTGGGTACATCAGTTTATTATATCAGGAGCATGCTGGTGCTTTTAGCAAAAAACATTTAACAAACCCTGGCTGAGCACTTGGCAAGGTCAGGGAACACATCAACAGTAAGAACAGCAAAATGGGGAAATCCCACATAAGGTCAAATTCTCTTTTCCTTCTAAGACTTACTTATTACAAATTATTTGGTTGATTGTTGTTTTGTTTCTTTAACTCCCCTTGCAACTCTGTAAGGTCATTTAAGAGGCGGGACCTCTGAAATTTACGTACATCTCCGACAGAACAGGCAAAATCACTAGTATCATCATGATGTAAGTCACACTTGTGCTTGATGTAAAAACAAAGAAAAAGACCAAGAGGTAAAAACATGGACACTCCACAGTGTCTCTTGTGGCTTGCTGCTTCTGACACTATCTTTAGTTTCCTTAATATTGGACCAATCAGACCTTAAGTTATACATTTTGCAATTTTTACCCTCAACATGTATCTGAGCAAAATACTTCAAGGTTGTTGTATAGTGCTTGAGTACATTATCAACACATTGTTCAGCATCATTATAGTAATCATGATGTTCACATTGTAAATATATGTACAAAAACAATAGACTGGTCAATCAGAGGCGCCACACACACAATACTGTTTGGCTACTTCCCTGGTTGATATATTTTGTGCTTTACTTTGATAGTCTGAGGCTGCTGCGATCATTAAGGACCCTCAAATAACAGACTAAAGGTCCACTCGCTTGAGCAAACTGGCACCACTGACATACACGTAGCTAGGAATTAAAAGACAGGCAAATAAAACCAAGATAAACTAGACCACACCATTTTCTACTTCTCGGGTTGTCAATATAGGGTTACAAGAGCTCACAAAAAAGGATGTGAATATGTAATTCCTTCAGTGTCTTTGGTAGTAGTTGAAACTGAAAAAGAAATTGAGTAAGTCATTCAATAAAAACAACCATTTCACATAGGAAATGATATCATATAATAAAGTTCTTGACCGCATTCCAATAAAACTTTCATTAACTGAAACAAATCTTTCCAAGGATTTACAAGTTTTTGGTAGAAAGACATGTTACCCACATTATATTAGGATAAGACATAACATTTTGGGATTAAAATAATCCACTGGGCACAGTAGGATACTTAAGAGTCCCGTGTTGACCTATGCACCTGTTTTCGAACTGAAGGTTAATTCTGGGAGAAAGCACTTGGTATGTTTCATGAAGAGCAAATCACACACATACACATCTCACTCATCATCCGGCATACAAATACATGACACCTGCATACATGTCACACATAAACGATAGATGTACGCACACACATCAAGTCTTTCTCTCTCTACCTCTCTCACACAGATAAAACATGCAAATACACCCCATCGTGTTTCTTTCTACCCCTGATATGCATTTACTTACACATGAGATTCACACACGTCACACACAAGAGAAATAAACACGTGTCACACACTCATGGTATTTACACACAAGTCACACAGGAAATCTACGTACAGACCACACTCTTTCTCCCACTATTTATGACACACACACACATGGGATGTAAACCAATACCTAAGTCACACACACATGGGACAACACCCACAAGCCACACTCTCTCTCTCTCCATCTCTGTGACCTGAACACAGGCATCAACAGATTAGACACATTCACAGCAATGAGAAGACTGTTTCCCATGGTGACTCGCTCTTCACGAAGAATTGCACGAGGAACAGGACAGCCAAGATTCTGACTGATGGTTTGTCCTGCTCACAGACACGGAGACAAGGGTCAGCTCAACATGAAAACTGCCAGGGGTACCGATACAACATGGGATTTGTCAGGTAATAAAGAGGTGCTGAGCGAACAGGCGTTTGTGGTAAAGAAGAATATAAGACCTCTGCAGCCACAAAAAGTTTTTCCGTTAGGCTCAGTACATTTTTTCCAAGACATGACAAACCAACATGGCCATAGTTTTTCAGCAATATCATGGTATAATATCTACAACAAATAGTGTACAGGAGGCTCTCAGCCAGACTGTCCAAAAACGAAAAGTGGACATGGTTTATTTCACGCTCGTAAAATACAACAAAAGTCATTTGTAATTACAATGTATGTACAAAATTTCACAAATCAGATTTATTTCCTCATCCAAAAATATCTACTGGCGGACAAAAGAACGTACACACTTCTTTCTCTACCAAGTATGCAGTTTCATTTATGAGCAATATGGTTTCAGCATCTTAAAACTTACAATTAATTTCCAAAGAGATTGATATACGTATGTACATTACACTTTGCGTTGTATCTTTGAAAATAAGCAAGTTATGGCATCTTTTCCATTACTCTAAGAGTTTAAACACTTTAGAAGTTGCATGTCCTATGAATTCTTACACACAGATTGCGTATAAATGTTCTAAACTACTGATGCTCTAAGATAAAAACTACATATATGTCATAGGCAATTCTGTGAAAAGAATCGATATCAAAAGTCGCGAAATGATTTCTTTTCAAACATGATAGGATTTAGAAAGATTGCGAATGAAGCCTATAAAAAATCATGCCAGATGTTTGAAAAGGAAATATTGCCTGGAGGTAGCCACTGGAATACAACAACATAAATAAAGTTGAACCTGCCCAAGATGATCACTCAATGTTGAGAAGAAAAGCCTCGCCTTGGACAGTGCCATAATATAGCTTAAAAACGCAAGGGGGAAGGGGGGGGGGGGGGAATGGAAAGTGTTTGTTTGGACAGATCCAACTGTACTTGCTTGATGCAAAAAATCAAGGTTGGTAGAATGCCAATTTGTTCACGTCACAATTTTGACTGACATTGGAAAAGGTGATGTAACATAGCCTACAACATTGAATCAACGACAATAAACCTGGTATTAACTTCTTTGGAAATTAATTCTGAATTAGATAATAACATTAAGATTGCTAATAGGTAAAAGTGCATACTAGTAAGAGAGAGAAAACCAAGTGCATATTTTCTTTCATCAGAAAGTATATTATACATGATTCAAGACAGCATCATGGATAAAGTTTTTCTCTTGTTTGTTTCTGTGCTCCAAAAAGCGAGCACCTTTGGTGTAAATCAAGACCTTCTAAAAAGACCTTAGATCAATCCAGCATTTTACTTTCAGTTTCAGGTTACATCTTAAGTTTCTTTTATGATCTTCCACCATAGATAAGAACAAAGTTAAAGCTTGAGAATGATTCTGATGGACAAAGTGCAACAATCATTCCCTCATTGTTCCCTTTCAATGGATCACTTAAAAAAACCACCAAGATGTGCATACAAATAATCATTACTATGGGTAGAATGTTACCTTGGCAAGGTCAGCTCAAAGAAAGTAAGAGCTATAATTTACAATTAAAAAATGTGTAAGATATACCTTTCGACCAACAGAAAAAATCCTGTTGTTTTTAGAATAATGTCCCTTTCAATACGATAATTAGCTCATTTCAGAAGCAGGACCTCGGAATTTAATGTCAATCTCCCACAGGATGAGGGTCGGAACCAAAGAAATCCCGTTAATCAGTACTTTCTCCACAAAGTGATGTACAGTAGCCTATACTGTGATGTACTCAGCTGCATTAGTGGTTCCAACAGAGTGAAGTGATTATCAAATATGTAAAGAACCAATGTACTAATAACTGGAGAAAGCTGAGCCCACAAAATGTACTACACAATGGCTTGATGAAAGTGCTGAATTCAAAGTCAGTGTCCGATATTGTTCTACAACTTGAAAGTAACTAACATTTCTGGTTATAACGGGCTTGCCGTAAAAATCAGCAACATACAAACAAAACTGAAACATAAAAATGCATCAGAAAAAAAAAGGCAACTTTATGGAAAGCAAATGACTTGAAGCATGAAGGAAGATCAATGAATGACAGCAAGTTAGCCTGTTGGCTCCCATGGAAGATGAGATTCAAAAACTTTCAAAGAGCAGTACTCTCTATTGGAGGAATCACACTGTCAATACTGAAACCCCCCCCCCACATACATTTGCTTGGATGAAACATGACTATGAAGCCCAAATCTATCGACAGACCACATTAATAACACTACTCTACTGACAAAAAGAGAAAAGCACCAAAACCCACCTCTGGGTGACTAACTTAGATCTTTGCAATTCCATTTATGTGTGTATTTGTTGTAAGTTATTTGAAGTACGGCCTGGACATGATTTGTGTTTTTAAAATTTTGATAAAAAACAAAATCCACTCTTCAAAACTGCATAAATAATTCAGGTGCTTTGAACAATATTCTTTTGGGATTTAGAAAAATGAATTTGCCCTTGATACCATATTTGTCCGTTACAAAAGATACTTTTAGAAAAAAGTGTACAAAAAGCACATTTGAAGCTTTCAAATTAAACAACAAATTATTAGGCTTCGAATCTCCTTACACTTTAGGTCAAATTGCAAAATGAAAATATACATACCTATATTTTAAACAGAAGTTCTTTCAAAAGTCATTTAAACAATTCAATGTCGTGAAACTGTAGATCTATTTACATTCTCACAGTCACACTAGAACTTTTCTTCCAACAAATGTAGTTAAATCGTGCTAGTACATCTCCAAGGGGAATCATAACTGGATGTTGGAATGTCAGTCATATAGCCTATTCATACATGAAACACTTAGTCTTGAATGTAGCCTATAGCGTCACACGGACCGCAAGGAAAAAAATATCTCGAACTGTCATCACCCTATTGACTCAAGGAAAACTCAGCTTGTTTCCACTTTGCTGTCATCAAATAAAATTGCTTTTTAAAAATATTTTCACTTCCTGCAATATCTTGTCATAACTGTCAGACATTGCTGCATTGAAACATAACATGCTAAACAATATCGTCTTCAAAATTGAAGGGAAACAAGCAAAAATACAACTGTAAATCTTAAGCAAATCCATAATCTTTCACAGAAAATGCCATGTTTTCAAACAATACCGGTAATGAGGCTGAAATGTGGTTTGTAGTGAGTACTAAAATATGACACGCATTTCATCTGCACAGCTCATCCAAGTAACTTAAACTAACAGTGCATGACGGTTGCTGTGTATCTTGCATTGACAGAAATGAGGGCCATTTTACAGTTCTGAAATTTCTATTATGGAGGACAATCAGGAAATATGGGTAAAATAAGAGTTCTAGACTAATGGACAGCCTGATTTGCTTACCCCAACCCATGATATCACATCAATTGAAGATAACTTGGATACTTCTTCAGTACATTGTCCTCTAGAGACTAGCGGTACAGAGAGGTGGAGAGGGAGGGGAATGTCTCAGGGTTTTTTGGTGTTTTAAAAAAAATCCAAGACTGCTTCACTGATGACGTTTAAAATATTGTGGGCATAAACACAACTGTCAAAATAGAAAAAATCATTTTACGAATGAACCAAAAATTCAAACTTGATCAACTTATAACCATTGCATTTTGAACCAACAAAACTTAGGAATGGCAAACAAACCACCAACTAATAAAATCAATATCAATGATTTTTATGGTGAAGTAAAGCACAAGTATTGAGTTTGTAGGGTTTAATTCCAGTCGATCAAAATGTTTTGGAGTGGTCAATCCACATGATATGCTTTTTGAAGAGGTGCAAACATTACATTTGACAGGTAAATGAAAAGAGGTAGGCTACACCCAAAAGATCAGCTTTTTAGTAAAACAAATCATAGGCTTTTTAAAAATGTAACAACATATGGAAAATCATCAACATCTCAGGAGCTTTAGGGTCAGGTCCAAGTTTTCAATTTTACCCATAATATCTTGTTCAGTAGGATGGGAGAATCCAGATAGCAGTAATAGCAGATTCATTTCTCTACAGATTCATACACATGGCCTTTTAACAGATGCTTTTCACAGATTACTAAATCTTTGAGAATATGAGAATCTTCAAAGAATATTTCTCATTACTAACGCAATTTGAATAAATGAGTTCAATTCATAAACAAACAAATTCTACCATGACACACGATGCCTATCATTTTTATAAATTGTCATTCACATTCAATGCCTCAGAAAGTGTGAGACAAATAATGGTACTCAAAATCTGACAAAGCTGGACACATGCTTGACAAGTTCGTAAAATCTCTTTGCTGGCTTTATGATACTGCTCTTGCATGATATTTAAACCTGGGCTACAATTCGTCAAAACTTGGTTGATGCACTGATTACTGTTGTTCTTATTGTATTTCCTATATTTCCAAAAATGTTGGTGACTCCAAATACATGCATGGGGGCAAATCACAATGCACTGCATGAAACAAAATGTCCGATCCTGTTAGACAATTGTAATTTTGTCAAAATTGACCCAATAGCTCCTGAGGTATGGACAATTTACACTCTACTAGGTCTTCACTTTCTGAACATGATGTACAGGGTGGGTAACCAAGGATGTAATTTAGTCAGTGATTGAAAGTTTTCTCCTATATATAGTAAGAGTGGGGTAAGAGCCATCATGAAAAAAAAAATTGTGGATTGGGATGGCAAAAATATCAATCAAGCAATAATTTAGTCTTTGATAAAACTCAATTATGCCTACTCCATATGCACACAAAGACGTTGATTAGCTAGCAAGGTAAACTTGTTTTCTTGGTGTGTCGATTCAAAACCAAAATATTTCAATCCATGAGGATCCCCTCGTCCCCCTACTTGTCTAGAAATACATGGATTAAACAGTGAGTATCCAAACATTTTCCTAGCTAGACAGATAGCCTGTTGGGCTTCAGCTCTAAACAAGTCTCCACTGCAGTAGATAGGAATACATGGCAAGACTGATCATGAGACAGCGATAGGAAACTTTTCTCAACATGCGTTCATGCTTCACGGAAAAGGTACCAAGTGGAGTATGCACAGTAGTTTGCATAGCTGAAACAGAGGGAAGGGAACTCTGAAGGTAAGGGCAGTGGTAGTCCTACGCATAAAACAGGTCATCTCAAAGTCGGCCTCTCCATGGAACAAAACTGGTGGCATCAGATCCAATCTCTTGTAGACACGCTCTTCGAATCAGTCGCGCTTTGTTCTTGATGTGCTGGTTGGCTCTCCATCATACTGTGAAAATAAAAGTAAGAGGCATATCTCAATGACTCATTACAGTAAATACCAATGACAACATTTGTGAAAACTTTTATTGAATCCAAACTTAGTAAGGACAAGAATTTTTTGTTATATTCAAGGTGACCTAGTGGTTAGGCTGCTGTACTCGTAATCGTGAGGTTGCGAGTTCGAATCATAACTCCGGCCCGACGTTGTGTCCTTGGGAAAGGCACTTTGCACCCATTTTCCTCACCACACTCAGATATCGATGGGTAACCGACTTTGGACAACAAAAACCTTGTCAGTATGTTAAATTTCAGAGCATGTTAAAAATGCCTGTTGTTAACGAACATATTTTCTCAATGGTATTGATCTGTTGGGGGTAGTGATATCTATTTATTTTGTAGTAAATTGTATCCCAATAAATAGTTCTGCTATGAGTATAATTTACTATAATTGTAATACTGTTATTACTACTATGTTCTTGGGCGCTGCTCAGTGGTGACCGCCAATGGTATGTGTATTTATGCATAATTTGTATGAATGCATTACAAATGTCCATATTTGCTATTACATGTATGTATTATCTCTTGCATGAAAATGAATGTATTTGTACACTATTGCAAAATGAATTTCCCCGCGGGGTTAAATAAAGATGGCCTTTTAAAAAAAAAATTCATATAAAACATGTTGAATACGCTGCATGTCAATGAGAAAAGAAACGACGGAAGGCTTCAACATAACTGTAATACAAATTTAAAAAAGAATTAGAGTCTGGGAGTTAAAACAATCAACTCAACTGAAAATCAACTCATGCGAAGATGACTGCAGTGTGATCAGGACACAAATTGCGTCCTATTGCATGTAATAAGTGTAATGCACTTACTGTGGCAAGCTGCCGACCTATGTTCCCCATGGTAACGCCTCCAGAGAAAAACACACAGGGCAGCCATGAACGTACAAAAAGGAAATCAGGCTCAGTGTATCTGAAGCAAAAAGAAAATGACATAAAAATACTATTTACAAATAGAGCATTGACTAACAAGGAGACTTGAAACATATCAATCTAATATAATAAAAATACTGAGATTTCTTGTGTTCAGGCTCCAGACTTTATTACTAAACCGAATTCGATAATTTAGGGCTTGAAAAATTCGTCTCGATCTAAACTGTGTGCTTTGCTGGTGTAATCAATAACACAAACCAGCATTTGCATGTGATTATTGTTTGTATTTTTTTAAAAGTTCGTTCTCAACTGTATCCATACTTTCACAATAAAAGTAGCTTTCAGACCAAGTGCTCATTTGTGCATTTCTGGAAAATCTAAAAATTTTGCTCCAAGGTCGGATGTTCTGGGGGATTGGGAGGAGTCCCATACGTAATGAAAATTGAATCAGCAGTACAGAAAGAGGCATAGAGCAATAAAGAGGGGGGTGGGATTAGACATTCCGTAAGAAGAGAGAGAGAGAGAGAGAGAGAGAGAGGGAGAGGGAGGATGAGGTTGGGAGGCGGGTTGCAAATATTGTAACTCTTGAACATTTTTTGCACTGTAACCTTCATTTCATTAATAAATGTTCATAACTTTTTATATGTTCAGAAAACGTGGGCTCTACCAATATAGATATAGGAGCTAACCTCTAGAAACACAAGAGCAACGTACAATCAAAAGATAACATTTTTTATGGAACTTCTATTCTAGGGGGACTAATGTGTTAGTCTTGACATAAAACATTGTCTAGATGTATGTCATAATAGCAAACTAATACTGCTCAGCCAAATTATCAAATTTAATCAAAATATACATACATACTGAAAATTGGTTCTTCTGTTGAATTTAGTTCAGAAGCTGCCTGACGCTGAAGTTTCAAATTAAAACCTCTATTAATGGAAAGTCTACAAATCTACACTCATATGTAGTCTGAATATAAAAACATCTAACCATCTTTCAAATGTCAACTCTTGATGTATCTAAGTGCACAAAAATGTACAAGTGTTTACATTTGCACACAGAAATAATTGACCTTGTCTATCAAGGTTTCAGCCACAACACAATTGGCACAAAGCCAGTTCAAGTAAACAAAGGCAGTAGATATGTTTTTAGAAAGAAGTTGAAAAAGTAGAAGAAGCAAACAGACCACTCCCCAACCACCATCACATAAGAGATAGAAGGTCTAAAAATACAGACAGGAAGAAAAAGATAATTTATCTGATATTACTGAGCTGGGAAAAAATTATCTTCAAAATCTGTTAAAAAAACCACCCAGCCCAGCAACCTATCAAAGAGCAGTTTAGTTTTGAGGAAGAAAAAAAGTAGAAAAATGCTAAATTGTAGCGGTGGAATAGGTTACGGCTCATGACTGCTTGATTGTAAAGTACAACATGACCCTAGGCTGAGTAGAGTTAACCTAGTGATAAACTCTGAGATAATGGCCCTGACATGACTGAATGACCTCTTATCTCGTTAGTACATCTCCAAAGCACTTGTCACAGACATACCGGCTGGGGTGTTAGTGCTGTAAGGAATTGGTTCTCCACCTTGCATAAAGAGAATCTAGGGTTGAGGAAAGTTTTGTTGAATATCTTTATCTGTCAGCTGGGAATAATCCTCACCCAAAGTTGACACGGAGGCTCAAACTAGTGTGCTTTTTCGATTACAAATGTTTTGTGATCAGTGTTGCAAGAACACCCCCACCCCCCAAAACAACAACAACAACAAAAAAACAACCCAACAAACAACAACCCAAATCAAACCAAAACAAGAGTCATGGTAGATTCATTAGCAGCCCTCGAGGATAATAATGCTTACTAATGCTAAAACAAAAGAATCCTAATTAATGTTCCTTGACTAAAACGTTAAATATAATACCAATCTCGTATGTAATCACTTTCTTAACGAAATCATGCATAAATATTTAGGATTGCTTGCCGTTTCTCAATCAAAGAAGAAACAAAAATAAAATCACAAAATATATAAACCCAGCTTAGGATCCCCCCCACCGTAGCAATGTAGACAACAGTATCCATATCATGTCCTCACCTGTACACGTCGTTGTAGACAAGGAGCTGAGTGACAAAGGTGGCCAGCACAGCAATACTGACGCCAAGACCAAATCCTGACCTAGAGCGGTCAAACAGCCACCACAGTCCTATGGACATGGCCGCAAGGCTTACGGACAGTTGGATGTTGTTGGCAAAATCAATTTTCTAGTCATGTATTAAGGAACATCTTCGCATGTTGTGACATCGTTAAAGGGGTGAATGAAATGCAACTGAGTCCTCTATTGAGTCTATTTCATATGAACCAGCTTTAATGTTCAATTGAAAAAAAAAATTCTATGATGTTCAAAGATAGAAGTTTACCAAATCATTTAAAATTCTGAAATTCTAGCAATAAATAGAAAAGTAGAAAATCCGTGTATGAACATACTAACAGACAAATCACTAGAGAATGATTCCTCAATGCAATATATGACAAGCACCAACTTTCACAGACATTTTCTAGATAGAAAAAGGTGGAAAACACAGCCAACTATTGATGAATTGATGGATCAAAAGGAGTGAAAAAAAATCAACTAGTCCAAGGTTCAAATTAAGCAATAGAATTAAAGAAAAGGGGCTGGGACTCAAGAAATCCATAAAATTTAATAGAATAAAAAGTGAAATCAAGTGATTAAGACACAAATAGTTAAAATTCATGTACCTCTTACAACTATGATATATATCGAAGATCCAGAAATGATATAAACCAATAAATAATGCTTTTGTGGAGGGGACAAGACAAACTAAGTTCAAGGCCAAGGATTATAGCCTCTGACACAATTTATGACCTTGACATTCTATTTGAGATAAATCATAACTTTGCACACGTCATTCAGAGACATCTTTTGTCACATGCTGGGAGGAAAGATAGTTGCTACACACAAAAGTAAACATTGGAAAAGGAACAGAATAAAAGAAACATTATTCTTTGAATGATTCTGTTGAATAATAATGCCAAACTTCAGCACAAACATGCAATCACTTGAATCAGTCAGTGGTTATAATAGTTCCTATTTTGAGAAACAATGTGGACTGTGGATAAGTTCCCGACCTATTTGACTGATCTAGAAAGGAGGGGTTAGAGGAAGACTCCGGCAAGGTTGCCAGGAAAGCAATTTGGCAGTGAAAAACATCACTTTTATGCTTAGTGAGTGAGCTGATAACAAAACTGACAAAAGGATACAGCACTGGCATGGTTGATGCCTACAAACACGGCCACACATCTCATCACGCTGCTCCACTCCCTTTTGTATCTCAGCTCTTCTCCAAGCTTCTTGTCCAAGCATGGGTATAGCAGGCCAATGACAGCTATGGACAAAAATATTTAGCAACGTGATACAAGTATTAAAATACATAAATATATATATGTTAAACAAATTCTGTAGTAAACAATCAATTTTTGCTCGAAGCTTTGTTCTTATCATGATACCAATACCAGTAATCCAGAAAGATATTAATACAACATCTGATTACTTTTAACAAATCTAATGACACTAAGGTTGTTGCAAAAACAGTTACTTTGTCCTAAAGTAGCAGTATTATAACTGCACTGAAAGTAAAACCAAAAAGTCAAATTTTATTTGGAAATTCTCCAGTAGGTACTTAAGTACTAAAGACTTTAAGACAGCTGTCGAAAGGAAACTGAACCATTTTTTCGATAAAAAATAAGACCAACCTCATGACCACATGAATTTTAGATTTTCCTACATCCCTTGATTCCTTTAGACACACCAGAGGCTAACTGTGCAACAAGCTCAGTGGGTGGTTCAGTCATAAAATATAGTCGACCAGATCTTTCTTTGTTAATTAGCATAATAACATGACTTATTTGGTTTGTAAATAGATCTAGTAGGCCTAAACTCCAGCTTGGTGATTCTTTAACAAAAGAGCTCAGTGGGCATCAAGAGAGTGATACTGATAGGATCGGAACTTCCCTCAGCTCATCGTTTAAATTAAAAGACTGTAGAGCAGCGGTTCCCAAACTTTTTCATTCCGCGACCCCCTTTGGTAGGCCAAAACGATCGGCGACCCCCCTAAATCAAAATAATATTGTGAACCTGTCAGTTTTAGGCTAAAAATTAATAAAATCATGGACCCTTCGCGACCCCCCGAGATTGCCGTCGCGACCCCCAAGTAACCACTGCTGTAGAGGAACTCTAGCTTTCATCTATGTTTGTGAACAAAGAGTTAATAAGTTTTGATCAGAGCTAAAATAATTGATTTTAAAATTCACTGCCGTGTGCTAATTTACGATGTAGTGTGTGTGTGTGAGAGAGAGAGAAAAAGAGAGAGGACAATTAATTTTAAATCAGTGAATGAAAAAAATAGAAAACAAATCAAATTTACCTGCAGCTGTACCACAGCTTGGTGGAACCCACCATGCTGATGAAAATAGACTGGCAAGGACTTCGGGTGGGAAAACAGTGACTTGTCGTTGAATCTGAAGGAGGTTCAGGACCAATGCAAAGAATACTCCAATCAGAAACAACACAGTCCCTCTGGCAACCAAAGATCTGACTCCCATTCTTGGAGTCTGTTCTTTTTCACGCAGAATGATGAAAACTGAAATAGAGGTAAAACATATAGGCTAATTTTTTATCAAATTAGAATAGCACCTCACTGATGCACACTGTCAACTTAAAAATAAAAGAGTCTTTCTTCTTCACCGATAGGCCTAACCTAAAGGCAAAGGCTAAATGATTTCTACATGGAGCAGAAATCCACGGGTTAACACTAGCTCTAGATTCCCATTTGGTAACCGAGCGGATATCGCAGCACAGGTTTGAGGCTGAGGCAGGCTGAAGCTTGAGGTTATAATGACATTATCAACGTCAACATGTCATAATATGAAGCAAAAAGACTCTAGCTAGTAGCTAGATCTAGATCTAGATCTAGAATCTAGATGTAGATATCTAGATCTAGATTCTAGCTAGATCTAGATCTAGATCTAGAATCTAGATGTAGATATCTAGATCTAGATTCTATCTAGATCTAGATCTAGATTCTAGATCTAGGCCTATTATTGGACTGGCAACTGGACAATGACAAAGCCAAGTAAAGTGGCGATATCATCAAGACTGCTTCACTCAAACCATTTTCTTTTTCGCTCTTCTTCAAAGTCCACACAATGACAATGAGCGAACACATCACAGTTGTTCAATACCCTTCTCTATCCACTGACATATTGAGACTTGTGACTGGATTCTACCTACCTACGCCTGCCCTAGCCCTAAGCTAGGCTACCGTACTCAGTTTTGTCAGAAGAAATCCCCAAAACAATAAATAACAAGGTCAGTACATACCTGGGATCACTTCCTTAATATTAATTCTGAACCCGGGTACTAGCCTCGGGAAATTTGGATGTTGTTAGCTATTCAATCCCCGGCAGAACACTGATACTACTTTTCCTAGGATGCCAACGCCAGCAACGTCAACAACAACAAGGCTCGAGATAACACAAACGACCGACATCCGAGAATCACACCACAGCCACACCACGGCTGAACAGTGGTCGAACTCGGCTGAGTCTTGTGCGCCAATGACATCGCTCTATTTATGATGCTATTTATGGGTCGTGGAAAAAATATAGGTCAGGTTTCCCACTGAATTTAGGTCAAAACATCACATGACTTATTCAAAATGGCGGCTACCACTCAAAGTATTTTTGCTGGACGGTTACGGGCTGGATCCGAAAAGTACGCTTCTGTTGATGCTGATGGCAACCCGATTGAGGTGAGCAATGTGTGAAACAATAAGTTGGTTTTGTAGAGATAAAGAAGATTGACTTATGGTCGCGATTGGCATTAGTTTCACCTTCTGTTCTTGCAAGGTTTCATTGAGACATGATGTCTCTATCACAAGTCACAAGTCCTTATTAATCCGCCTTCCTCCAGTCCAGCCTCCGCCCACTTTTAGTTTTTTACTTTGAGGAAAATTTTTAGTTACGCTCACAAAGACCGCTCTTTTGATGTTGAATTTCAACAACAAGTAGATCTAGATCTAGGTCTTTGACAGAAACACACTGCAGATAGCAGATGTTTATATCAAGCTTTGCCTGCCTAGTGCCTTGCAGGATGGGAATGGGGGGAGAGATTTAACAGATTAGTAAAAAAAGCCCCAAAACAAATTCAAATATCATATTAATTTACACACTTCCATACATCCTTGATGTTTCATGTGGATAGGTGTAGGGTTTAAGGAGGTTTTAGAGATGTGGCCTCTTGTTACAGAACGCCGTCCCAAAATTGGTTACAAAAGATGTAAATAAAGTTTATTTCCTTTAAACTATTCTTAGAAAATGTCAACAAGTTGCGATGCTAAATGTAACAAACTAGTGTAAGGAATCAGATGAATGGATGAATAATAAATTTGTCAAAACCTCTTTAAACAAAATGAGTGAATTCTGTCTAATTCTTTTCTTTGCCTGATGTAAGCCTACAACAGGCTCAAACCTGAAACTCAGACTCTTCAGAATCATTGGCAATGGAAGTCTTGCTTCGAACTAAAAGTGATGACTACGGTACCAGTGATTTTTTTACAGGAAGGTGGTTTTGATTTTACATCCTCTCTAATATTGTAAGGTCATTTTGAAGGCAGACAACTTTGTCTCTGCTTGGCAGGGCCAACTTGGGCTGATAGGGACAGAACATCCAAGCAGAGACACAGGGATTCGTCCAACTTGAGGATCTGAACTCTTCTCTCTTGCATGATAGGTGAAGAGCCTAACCTTTACAGCACAAACAAGTTTTCTTATCTAATCTGATTTCCAGTAGGCATATGACTGTTGTTGTTAATATCTCTAGCATTTCTTTTTAGTTTAACACCATATTAAAATCTATTAAAAATTTCTTTTTCTTTGCAAATTTCAACTTCATATATTTTATTCATGTTCGCAAAATCTCATTGGCATCTCTGTTTTCTTTTCAGGTTGAGACAAGAGAAGATGAAGAGCAGAATGTTAAACTTCAACAAACAATTGACCTGCTTCTGGCGGCAGGATACTTTAGGGCTCGCATCAAAGGCCTCTCTCCCTTTGATAAGGTACAAAACGTTTAAATATGTTAGGCAACAAGGTGTTTGAAGTCAGAAGTAGCGCTGGCTGTTCCTGAGATGTCGTGGTTTACAGTGACAACAGAATTTTTTATATGGAAAATAAGTTTGTCACTAACAATATATTCTTTGTCCCTTTCTTAGTTATATAAAAAAGCCTCTGGAATGACTCTTAATGTATTTATTTGTTGACTACAGTGCATTTGCACCAAACTGGAAGCATAAAGAGAATACATTTTTGTGTTCCAAATGTAAATGAAAACAAAGAATGGCATTCTCTTATTCACATACGGGACCAAATGAACATTTCTAGTGACAGGCTGCACCATTTCTTGGAACCAGGCGGATTTTAGGGGCACTTACTTAACCTATAAAAATGTAACCTCTTTTCTTTAGTTTACAAGACATTCTATACATGTCATGTCTACTCCCATCTTAATTAATTTTTAATCATAGAGATTTTCATCCATAATACTTGTGGCTTTGGATGTTTAAATAATTTCTTATAAATGCGTTATATTTTCAAGGTTGTCGGAGGTATGACATGGTGCATCACAACATGCAACTTTGACGTGGACGTAGACTTGCTGTTCCAAGAGAACTCTACCATTGGTCAGAAAATGTATGTAGTTGTTATCACTATCATTAACCTGCAATATTTTTCCTTTCACTTTATTTGTGGTCTGTTACAAATGAGGAGGGTAAAACAAGTGACTTTTTTCTGAAGTGATATCAAAAGAGTGCACTTCTTTTCAAAATTTGTAAGTCTTCTAAATGTTATTGAGAGTAGACCTACATTATGTATTTTCAACCCTGCATGCAGAGAATTATAGTATTCAGGTCAGTGCCATAGCTCTTGGTTGAAGGGAAAATTGTGTTTAAATTTAATTAGAGGAAGTTTGGCTTGTGACACATTTGTCTCCGCTTAGAATCCTGGTTGTAGAAAAGTAAGGGACATTAATGGTGAAAGGTATTATGGTGAAGGACAAGAAAACAGTTGCATGCAAAAGCTTGAATCATGTGCTTCTTTGTCCACAGTGCTTTGACTGAATCTATTGTGGCTGTGTTACCGAGGATGAAGTGCCCACACAGAATAGAGCCCCATCAGATTCAGGGCTTGGATTTCATCCATATTTTCCCTGTTGTGCAAGTGAGTGGTGTTGGTTAGAAAGATGTTTTGTATGGAAAGTCCTTTACAGTTTTATTTCACATGATATATAGTTTTACCTCTGTGTTTTCTGTCCTGTCATATTATAATTATGATTTTCAACATGATTTCACTCAATATTTTTCTTACGTGGGGATATACCTGTACTACTTGTGGAAAAAGGTGGCAGGGCATTTTAGTTCCTTTTCATACAACAGTGGTGGCTTAAATGTAACAGGTGAGCGTGTTAAATGAACACTTTTACATTTTCTGTGCTATTTAAAACATTTTTTGTAGCTTGATAAAAAATAGCAAGTTGACCGAGTTTGAGTAAACAACATTATATGCTTGACACATAAGCAAGGATGATAGAAAATCATAGAAAAGAGAATGGCAGCAAAAGAAATGTGAAATTTTTTTAAATTGAGCTTTTTTGTTTCTGTGTCCCTCCCTCCAGTGGTTGGTGAAGCGAGCAATTGAGACAAGGGAGGAGATGGGAGACTACATCCGCCAGTACTCTATCTCACAATTCAGCAAGAACCACAAAATGCCTGAGGTGAGTGCATGTATCATGAAAGAATGGCAACGTGCTACAGTCACCTCTGCTTGTGCTGAACTTATTTGAGTTGATGCTAATCGTTTTCTCAGAGAAGCGGGGGGGGGGGGGGGGGGGGGGGGGGGGGGGGGGGGG
>JAUKPP010293218.1:0-10099 GCA_032273245.1 Phyllaplysia taylori
GTTTGAAGACGATTCTGTCTTGGAACAAGAGAGTTCTGAAAGTAACAATATGGTGAAGACAGAGCCTCAGTGTGAATATTTTTATGTGAAACCAGAAGTAGAGGACGTTGTGAAAGAGGAAGCGTCAGATGGAGCAGACCTGAAAGAGATGGGAGAGACAGAAGGACAAGTGGGAGAAGGGAAGGAGATCTGTGCTGAGCTGGTGTTGGGGGAGGGTCACGTCAGTCAATCCGGAGAAATGCAACTTCAGATTTCCAATGTGAGAAGTTTACGTAAGGAAATCATAAGTTTGATGTCAGAAGATGAGGACAGTGATGAATCAGGCTTCAACCTCAAAGATAAAACAGAGAGTTACTCTTCAGCAAGTTCCTCAAAAGGTGTAGTATGTAAATTATACAGGGTGTTGTTTTTTGTATTGATCGATGATTCTAAACTTTAATAACTCTAAAACTGTAAGCAAAAGTATAGGTTTTTTGCACATTATTCAGTGACCATTGAAGTTTTGTCTGGGCTACTTAATAAGATTATATTGACAGAGAAGGCATTTTAAAAAGAAGTCAGCAGAACATAGCCCTTTTTAGGTCATGGCGTCTAAACAGTGCACTGGTATACCAAGAGAAGACTCCTAGAAACTATCGTAAGCCAGTAAAAAGTGGGTTAAAACAGTTTATCCAAACATAATAATGTCTACCAAGCTTTGGCTTTATGCCTTACGAAAAAGAAATGTGTATTTTATTGTCTAGAGAAAGAGAGCGATGGATGTTTCTCAGTGTATCACATCAATGAAGTGTCCTTTTTAATTGCACGGACACAATGTAATTAGCAAATCAACTTCTTGCTGTCCTTATTGCCATAGCAATTCACGTTACCGATTCCTACCAAATTTCGACACCAAGCTCTGACTGAGTTTTGGATTGTGCTTTTCTTGTTATGTTCAGTTGGAATTTTCCTAGGACTGCAGACGCACGACCTGCATTGTAAAAGCACAAGACGCTCTTGGGAAATGCAAGATTAGCATCATTTCTGCGCACCTAAAATCGTGGTCTGTTTGTGAAAACTGGTGCTATCACGCAGTCTATCAATATTGTCGGCTGGTTTTGGTACCAGAAAAAACTTAAATGGAGGAGGATTAATCAGTTGGAAATAAAATGTTTCTATCTTTTACCATATTTGAGTTATTTTAGTTTAGAATCGATCGATATAAAAAAAAACACCTTGTATATGGGTGTTTCCACCTTCATTGTTGGCAATGTGAATAATATAGACCATGAAGAATGTTTCATCAAAAGCAGTTTTATGGAGAAAAAAATTCAAAATGATGTGTTGTTGGAGAAACTGGTCTAGGCTAGCCAAAATTTATATATATGGAATGTGTATGTGTTAGGGATGAAAAAATGTTCCATACAAGATTTCACGTATATGTGATCAGCAAAACTGACTTTCAAGTTGATTTTCTTCACCATATAAAAAAAAAGTTGTTTGACGCGCAGAAAGTGAACCAAGTTTAGTTCAACACCCCTATCTCATAATGATGGTACGCTCTTACTTACAAGTAAAATTGAAAAGATTATTTGGCATCAATTGAATGCAATAATGCCTGTTTTGACTTGATTCATTTTTTTCTGTTAAAGCCTACCTAATGGTTTTGCGCTAACAACAGTTTGAAGTGGATTACCTTTTTTTTATACACCCTGTAATTTATGTCTTTATGCCCTGTCTTTCCTGCTTCCAAACTGTATAATCTTATTCAAATTAAACTCTGTTGTGCTGCAACTTGAACTGGCAAACTATATTTTGCAGGTCTTGTATCTTGAATTAATCAGGTGTTCTTTTTAAGTTTTTTGGTTTTAAAGAATTTTGGACAAAGTACGTCACAATTGTAACACTGTATTCTTTAACTCTTTCCCTACTTGAACTGCTTTTAGAATTGGCACAGTTCAAGAAACAGCCTCAAAAAGTTTATGTTTCAAGTTTGTGAGCCAATTTTTTTGGCTTGAAGTAGGGAAAGGGTTAATACTTATTTGGAAATTAGATTTTATTTGACTACTAGTAGAAGTTGACATGATTGAACACCTAGCATAGTTTTGTATCCTGCCTTGTGCATGTTACCTTTTACACCCTAATTTTTGCCCTTTTTTGACAGCGAAAAGTCTAGATTGATACACTCTTTTGTTCTATTGAAATCCCAGATAAGATCAGGTAGTGTAAATCTTTATGTACCCTCATTGAACATTTTGTCAGCTATATCTTGATTTTCACATATTATAAGGCTCTTTCTTTCACAAAGTGACATAAGGAGAGAAAGACCTATATAGATATTTTAATTTATTTTCACATTTAGGATTGTTTAACTGAAGTCACTATTATGACACAACCGCAAAATAGACACTGATTCGTCCATCTTTTCTTTTCCCTACGTTTCCACATTCTTGCTCATTAATCTCAAATCATTTAAATATGAAGTTTGACCAGTCAATGAGTGCTTATGGGTTGTTGATTTTTCATTTACAAAGCATTTAGAATTTGATGTTATTTCCTGTGCTAACTTTTCTATAACTTGACTTCCTGCAGGTGCCCTGTCCCGCCATCCCTGCCCACCGGTCATCCGTCAACCATCAAGACGTGGCAATCGCAAACTGGGAAACCATGGCTACTTGAGTAACAAAGGAAAAGGTCCAGTGATAGCTTACGAGTGTGAACTTTGTGGGGATGAGTTTGCAAATAAGGGCAAATTAAACGTTCACGTGAGAAAGCATGAGATAGAAAAACCTTACAAGTGTGAAGTTTGTGGCATTTGCTTTGCAAGTAGGGACAACTTGAAATCTCACAAAAAAACGCACGCAGTAGAGAAACCTTACAAATGTGAACTTTGTGGCATTAAGATTAAATACAAAGCCAGCTTAGATTTTCACAGAAGAAACCACACTACAGAGAAATTTTACAACTGTGAGGTTTGTGGTGCTGGGTTTACAGATAGTCGCAGCTACTGGGTTCACATAAGGATCCACGCAAAAAAACACACAAAAGAAAAATCTTACAAATGTGAGGTTTGTGGTGCTGGGTTTGACAAGATCGGCAAATTAAAATTACACAAAAAAATCCACAAAGTAGAGAAACTTTACAAATGTGAAGATTGTGGTGTTGGGTTTGCACGTCGGGGCAGTTTGTGTGCTCACAACAAGAATGTCCACAAAGGGGAGAAACCTTTCAAATGTGAAGTTTGTGGTTCTGGCTTCAAAACTGGTGGCCGCTTACGTTGTCACAAAAAAATCCACACAGGAGAGAGACCTTTCAAGTGTGACATTTGTGGACAGTGTTTCTTATGGAAAAAGGCCCTTCAAATTCACCTAAAGACACACACAGGAGAAAAACCATACCGATGTAAATCTTGTGGTGATCTGTTTCCTACTACAAGCCAATTACGTATCCATGAAATGACCCACACTGGGGAGAGACCTCACAAATGTGAAATCTGTGGTGCTGAGTTTGTGCAGAGTAACCAATTAAAGATCCATAAAGAAACATGTACCCGCTCGCTTTTGAAGAAAGCAATTAAGGACATTGCAGGAAAAATCACAAGCAATAAATTGTCTTATTATGAAGATGATCATAACTTTTTTGCAGATTACATATATGAGCCAGCAAACTGACATTTCAAATCAGAATAATATAGCTTTTTTAATAAATGAAGCACCTAATGATAGTATGTCAACAATGTCATTGAATTCCTTAGTAACTCATGATAGTATGCCATTGTATTCTGAAGAACAGTGGCTTATGATGGTGTTATGGATAAGCTCTTCACCTATCGAGCAGAGAATATGAGTTTGAGGCCCAAGCCAAATGGAACAATTCATTTGACTCCGTTTTTTCCTTTTGTTCTGAGAATGCATGCATGTCCCTCTCATCCTAGGTTGGCCTTGGCAGGCAAGGTCAAAGTGGCCTATTCCTTTACAGACCTGTAAAAAGTCATACAGTAGTTGTCGGTTTTCCAACAATTTTACCACGATCCGAAGTTCTGACAACCTTTAACTTTTGACTATAATAGCAGCGTGGATTCTGAAGTAGGCCTACTGTCAAACCTGCTCAATTGACCACCTGTATCATATAAGTTAAAAACTACCACCTGCACAAATTACCAGTATTTATTTACTCCTAATTGAATTTATCTTCCTATCCTCTATAAATTATCCCTCTTCAAGACAACCATTTGTCTATAACTAACATTTTTTCTCTTGATAATCAGTTGCTGTCTGGGAAAGTTTTGACTGATACATATTGGCCTACCTTGCTGCAGTATGTTTTATTGTAGCTGAAACATTTAGGGACAGGATTTTTACTTTAATAGCATGTTATTATATCATGAAGTAGGCCTATTTATGGACAGAATCATTTCTATGATAACATTTCATTGTAATTCTATATTGGTACCGGTGTTAGGTATTTATGGACAATTATTTCGCTTGTGAATAGATGTGTAGCTCAGGACTTTCGCACAGGCTCTGCCATTCTTTTATCATTCCAAAACACAATTAATGTTCAAAATAAAATTTGTTTTTAAAAAGTCTATTGTAATGCACAGGATGGAACAAGCGAGGTCTGGATGACTGAAACATCCTGTGACTGGTCACTCAAAACCTGGTTTTCTTTTCTGGTTTTCTTTCTCTTTCCCTGCTCTCTATTTCTCTCTTTCTTTCTGTCTGTCCAAATCCCTCTCTCTTTCTCTCACTCTCTCTATCTATCTATCTACATGTGTCTCTCCGAATCACTGCAGTAAAGTTAAAAAAAATGTCACTACTGGTACACGAAACTAAAAATTATTGCAGAGTTACAAACAGGAAGATGCTTAAGTCCTTTCCCCCTCCAGCCGTCTCTCTCTTTCTCTCCACCCTATTTTTCTTTTATCAGGCTCACATGAACACATACTTAGAAGGAGTTCTCCTTAGCATTTCCACATTGTGTTGTGCGTTTAGGCGTAGACTACTTCTACTGTAGTTATGTGTTGCTTCTTTTTCTTGAGCCTTGTATGTCCTGTATGCTTTGATCAGTTTCAGTGTGTTGTTTGTGTACATAAATGCTCACAGGATCTATGTTTATTCTTATTCCTTCTTCAATCCGATGGTTAGTTTCATTTTGTTTTTTCGGTCCTGTGTCGTCTCATGTTATGATGGAGTGTTAATATTGTTAGTAACTGAAAAAAAACTACATGTTTTTAACTACGTGTATAATGGTGAAGTTCTCCCTGACAAGTGTTAGTGAGTGAGAGTAGGACTGTATCAGTTTAACTAATTTTTTTATTTACATACGATAATCCTTGTTGTTCAGCTATGAAATACAGTGGAACTTCCCGATAACGACATCGCTCGGGACCGCAAAATTATGTCGTTATTCGGAAATGTCGTTTCTTAGAAATTTCCAAGATGGGGGACATTTGGGTGTGGTAAATCCGTTAATGAAACAATGTGTTGTGCTGGTTGTCTCCCGCGAGTCACTGATACGTTAGAATGTGTTTTCCCGGTGCTTATTTCATTATTGTTATGATTATAATTGTAATTTTCCTTTTTCTGTTTGGGGTAGACATCGTGTTTCTTGATTCGTCGGTGTGAAGCGAAGTGGATCACCGTCTCTTAGCCTAAACTTATAGCCTACCGATGGCCGATGATGTACATTCTCATTGGAAGTTGTTTAACAAAATAAAGCGATTTCATTGACTGATTGATAAAGTGATCTGTTGGCTTTGACTAGTCTTTTCTAGAAGATCTTCTTGGATGGGAAAAACGGCAAATTATTTGCTAAGACACGGGGTCAAACGTCAACAGTTGCAACCTCGATGTCGTTATCCAGAGGTTTTACTAGAATGTATGTCGCTATTTAGACGCTTTTATTACTACATGTAATTTTATATACATGTAGTAAAAAAATCGGGACCAGAGGCCGATGTCGTTATCCAGAGAATGTCGCTATTCAGAGAGGTCGTTATCGGGAAGTTCCACTGTATTTACTTTTACATCTATTGCTTTGATGTTCCTGTGAATTTTTGGAGGGATTGGCTACTTTATGCTTTTTTTTAGATTGGTGACAGAGGTTGAGTCTGTGTGTCTGACCATGGAATCATCTCAAGTTTGTGTTGTGTCTATTTGCAATACATGTAATTATAAGGAAATAAAACCATTTGAACTTTTATGTCATTTTGTCATCATGCATGTTTGTTGTTGTGTTGTTGTTTTGATTCATTTTTCTTTTCTGCAAAATCAGCCTCTGTGTTGTAATTTTGCATGTATTATTACATCAGAGTTCCTTCATCATACCGGCCAAGACTACCATTTTTGTACATGTATCTGCTTTGGATCTTTCCTAAGCAGGAAGTGTCCTTGGAGACAACACTGTCGTGGAAGCTTGAAACTGCTCAAGGCACAAAAGAGGCTAAAACAGTGGAATACTGGCACCTCTATAAAATATTCATTGTAATTAGCTTTGGACCAACCCATTAAGGACTGGTATGAGGAAATAGCACAACTGGAATCTATGGCACATAATATTTGTACCATTGTCATGCTTTGGGCTGACTTGTAGTAACTAAGGGGCACATTTGTGGCGGAGCAATAAAGTGTCAGCCTGCTAACATGGAAGACTCAAGCTCCAATCCGGGGTTTGTTTATCTTTGGAGATTTTATACTAATTTATAGCTCCAGCCCTCATCATGTGTACATGTAATGGTTTGAACTGGGCTTTTTCGGTCCAAATATAAATTTATGATCCATTGTCGGCCTCCGACCCCCATCCTTCGAGGATGGACAATTGAACGGAGATCCTGTCTTTAAAAAAACCTCATATAGTGCTACAGTGGGCGTTACCGTTCACCCAAAACAAAACAAACAATAGACTTCTAAATACAATGTCATGAGATTTCTGTATGCTGGTTAATTGTGGGTTGTTATTTATTTAAAGCTCCCCCTGCATAATATTACACAATAAATTCATTCCAGATGGAGGACCTCCAAATTTTACGTCCACATCCGATAGGACAAGGGTCGAAGCCACGAAAACTCCAGGAAAAATTTGTTGAATGAATTTCTGATGATTCGAACTCGAGTCCTCCGCATTTGTATGCGGATGCTTTACAGCTCACCCACGGGTAACACTCCCAACAAGATTTTTATGTGCTGGCTTCTCTCTCTGGTGGCCTTCAATGGCTGGTTTTGGTTTAACGTCCCTTGCAACACTGTAATTTTGTTTAAGAGAGGCAGGCCTCCGAATTTTACGTCCATCTCCGATAGGACAAAGATCAGGGTCAGAGCCATGAAAACTTTTGTAAAAATCTCGGTGAACCTCCCACTCCCAAGATTCGAACTAGCGACCTTCTATTACTTCTTTGGCTTTCATGCCTTCTGTCCCGGACGAAGTAAAAAAAACAAGAAACTGTAACGACAGGATCCAGTGGATTACTGTGGATGCATGTTTTCTCTGAGTTCACCGAAGAATACATGCTGAAAACCGGCGTCTTTGCCTATCATGCAGAACACCCGAGTCGATTTCATGTGCGGACGACCTGTGTTTTTCTGCTGGGGTTCAAAGCTCTCATCCCAAGTGAGCCCTGGCAGTCAGGCTCAAAGCACCCCATCTCTTAAATGACCTTACAGTGTTCCAAGGGAGGTAAAATCTGATACTGATATCAAACCAAAAAATGTGCAGCAAGAGACAACAACAGTAGCGATATCTGTGGAGTAGGCCTAATGATTTGGCTCTTCGTCTACCATGCAGAAGATGGGAGTTCAATCCCTGCATTGGACGAACATCTCCATTTCTCTGCTGGGATGCTGTATCATTCTCAGCGCGGAATTGCCCTGACAGATAGGGTTAAAGGACACATGTATCCCTTCCTGTAAATGATATTATCATGATGGATGAGATAGCAGGCAGGTTATCTACCGATGGGTCCTCATGTGCGATAGAAGTCCTATCCTTGATGCGCATGGTCTCCTACAGATGGTAAGAAATACTGCACAGAATGAAAATCAGAGAGAACGAGCCCTGCTTCCCACGGTTCCTCTTTTCCTGAATGTCGGCAGGTCTGTTGCGCTCGAATGTGTTTGTGCCTCTGGTGCATTGCATTTTCCACTTGGTTCGATCCAGGGCATCAACCTTTCAGGAATAGATATAATCCATGCCCCATCTGCGCAGGTAGGCCTATGCCTTGAGGATGTCCTTGTAGTGATTGAGAATCATTCCCTGGACCCGTTGTCCCATTATCAGTTGACCAAAGAAGAACATTTTTGGTATTCGGCTGTCTTCCAAGCGGACAAAGTGACCAGTCCATCGTAGCTGACGAAGATAATATTTAATAAACACGTCATCTCTCTCTTTCTCTCTCTCTCTCTCTCTCTCTCTCTCTCTCTTTCTCTCTCACTTTCACACACACACACACACACACACACACACACACACACACACACACAGAGGGATGCGAACATACACACTGAGTAGACTCGCATTGAGGCGGATCATTCAGCCTTGCCAGGTCTGAAAATAGCAAAAACGCACAGTGACGTGTAAAAATAGCCTTGGCCTACATGTGTGTACCGGTAAAATGATTATTTATCACTTTTTTTCTTATTAAATGCCGCAGTTTTTACGGCCATCAATATATGACAAAAAATTCAAATTCAGAACAAAACATTGTGCAATTGGTGGCCTAGTGGTTAGGCTACCGGACTCGTAACCTTGAGGTCACAGTTTCTAATCCCTACCCTGGCCCAAGTTCGTGTCCTTGGTAAAAGCATTTTGCACAAATTTTCCTTACAACACCCAGGTGTCAATGGGTTGGCCTACCCGGATGGACAGCGAAAAATCTTGTTAGCATGTTGAATTTCAGAGCATGTGAAAAATGACCGTTGTTTATGAGCATATTTTCTCAATGTTATTGAATCTGCTGAAGTGGTAGTATATATTTACATTGAACTAAATCGTATCCGAACAGTTCTGCTATGAATATTTACTATGAATGTAATATTGTAGGCCTATTATTAGGCCTTCTAAAACTCTGCTTGTCATAATAATATCGTCACCGTTCCCTAAGACAACATCGTAACTGATTTTTGCTACTTTTTCACTTACGATAGTCTTAGGTAACGGTGATGATATGTAGGCCTAGGCTATGTGTTATCGCTTGTATTAATATAAATGTGTTTGTACATCATTGCAAAATTAAATAATTTTTCCCTATGGGGATGAAAGATAACTTTTTTCTTCTTTTCTTTTTCTTTACTTTTACTTATAAGAACGAATGATGTGTTATGCATTGTTAAATAATCAACCTAGAAGGCAAAAAGAATTCCAGCAAAAAACAACAACCAAAAAAACACCACCAATCAGCTAAATTTTATTATTTTGTGCTGCAATTTTCGCCCAGCACCAATTCTCGCCCACCTAATGGGAATCTAATGTTAAACTGGGTATTCCTACGCGTTCTTAGGTGGGCGAAAACTGGGGCAACCTAGATATAAAGTTAATAAAGTCGCTCGCTGGCACTACTTTTTTTAGACGAAAAATATAATTACAGCTCAAACTGGACATCTATGACAAAAACCGGAACAGGAAGTAGAGAAAAATCTGGATCAATCTCTTCGGTGGTAAACAAGAAAAGGGAATAGTGGATTTTGGCCCACACCTCACCTGCATTTGCCAAAATATTATAAACCTACCCAAAAGTGTAATGAAATGGGTATTAAAACCGTATGTAAGTAACCAGAGTTGGGTTCAGAAGAGCTATTGAAACATTCTACTCATCTCATAATATTTGGAACCCTTTAAATTGGAGCCAGACAGTGACCGGACAGACAGAGTCTACTCTCTCTCTGACTCTACTAAGCTAAGTCAAGACCCAGCCAGTGACTGAGCCAGTGTGTCTTCTCTCTCTCTTGGTCTAGCTCAGTCTAGCCAGCCTTCTCGTCTGTACTCCAAATTAAAGAGAATGAGACTGTCTACTCACCAAGTAGTGAACTGTCTATGTGTACAGTCAACTCGAAGTAAAAATCACAACGCTCAACCAGACCTCAGTGATGAAAAATGATGACATGATACATGGTAGAAATATACTTTT
>JAUKPP010293251.1:0-10097 GCA_032273245.1 Phyllaplysia taylori
CACATGCTCATTTATGCACATGTACAGATACATTATAAACAAGCTCATAACAATATACAGTTATCACATGTTAATGGAATATCTGGTGGGGATTCTCAGAAGCTAGGGTTGATCAAGTAGGCTCACAGCTGTCACAAGGACACACGTTGATGGGTGTGCAGAATCAGCCGACCAGTATCAACACTTTTTAACGAGCAGGTCTAAAGAGGCTGAAAACAAATTTTCTTCTAAATTTACCAGCAATTGAAATGTTTTCATGCAGAAATCATAGCTTCTTCTGTCAACTTACACCTTCCTTTGTTTTGCGGAATCATTGACTATTTATAGGCCTACCACCATGTTGGGTAATACCAAAATGCCATGAGTTAGACTACAGCATTAAAGAATGGAGTTGTTATTGGTATTATATAATATTATGGTCAATAGCAACTTTAAAGTTTCGTTTACCACTTTTTTTTAGGACAATACAAGGGAAAGGGTACAGTTTAACTTGCATTACCCATTTCTTTGCATTGTACAACACTGTAAATGTCAAACAGTCATTTAATGCAGAAAGAAAATAACTGTTGCATTAGGTTAATCTCTTTGTGTTCATTTGCATTCTCGTTCTTTGTCAGCAAATGCCTTAAAACTGTACTTTGAACAAGGTGCATTGTTTGATGGCTACCAATCTTCCATTTCTTCCTCTTTCTCATTGCCCCAAAATGACTTTCTTGATGCTCATTTCTGGAGGATGGTGTTCTATACTCAGAATTTTCTCTATTTAGTAAGCATCCTCTTTATCACCTTGACTTCAAGCAAATTGAACCATGAATACAAGGGGGTTGATTCATACTGAAGTTATTCATCTTCATTCAAAGTGAGCAAAGAATATAATAATCTATATTGAATAAAATAGTTGGTAGCCTCTTGATCTATAACCTTAGTGACTTGCAGGGTTCAAGATAACACTTCATTCCTGTTTTTGGCCTTACTAATAAAATCACTCTCTGCAAATTTCCGAGAGAAAATAGCTCTTCGTCTTGGATCACATTATCGGGAAAATGGCGTAGATGGGACCGAAGTAAAGGTAATCTGAATTAAGGAAGTTCCTGATAAAATCAGAAAGGCTGGCAGACACCACTGTATTGTATAGAGATGTGAGCTCACTACAAGGACCCCTTTAGCAAAAAGGTTTTCTTTTCCCCCTCTTCTACTTGTGGCCAGAGCAGACTTTGCCAACCGGCGCTGTGTTGTAATGGTTAGGCTCTTCGCTTTGCATGCGGGAAGACCTTAGATCGATCCCCGGTCGCAGACTATCTGGGTATTTTTTCTGCTGGTATTTTCCCCTCTGAGTCCGGGTTGGCCCTGACAGGCAGGGTCGAAGTAGCCCGTCTCTTAAATGACCTTACAGTATTGCAGGGGACCTAAAACTAGTAACCAAATCAAACCAAGACTTTGCCCAAGTGTACTGACTTACCGTTGCTTCTGCTGGTTTGTACTGGCCTGCTGGACAGAGCACACATGCCAAGTCTTTGTCCTTAGACTCAGGTGTTCCCACCATGGACGCATTGAACTCTTGACCGGCAGGACAGTCGGCTGCGAAATGTGGCGACAGAAGTGAGAAAGCAATGAGCTGACAAACTGAAAGGAACTCGGCGGTCATTGTTTCATTTTGTTTGATAATATCAGTGCTCTTTCTAGACGCCCGATATATATGTTATAAAGACAGCCAAAGTAAAATGGAGCTTCTATGGCCTTCACTACAACCCAACAAGTTATGACAACTGCAACATCATCGTATCAGAGAATACACAAATTACGACATTGCTTTTATAAGAGGCTATTGAAGGTATCTTAAAAGGAAATATTGGGCTGAAGGTTGCCCACTAAAATGGGGCTAGATTAGACCTAACAACAAAAAGAAATGGGCCTACATGAGGTGGGATGGGGCGCAAATTGTGAAATCTCTTAATGAAAACATCAATTAGATTTTACTTTGATGTTTCGTTGTCTAGTCCGCAAATCACATCAACGGTAACACTTACAAGTTACAACAAGCTATGTGGGTACAAAAGTATAATAATATGATAAACCTTTCTGTCAGTAGTAACACAAATCACGAGTGGTGTCATGTGGTCAGAAATCAATCAGGTGTAAAATAACACCAGGACAAAAGGTCCCATCAAATCCTTTTTAAAAATCTTGCATTTCACCGTCTCCACTCTAGTAGACCCTACTCGGCCCCCCTCTCTCAAGGGGGTGTTTGTAGAGGTCCCAGGTTTAAATCTTGGGAGTTTCAAAGGATGTTTTGTATTTAGATTTCATGGCTCCCATCCCTTCCTTTTGGAGATGGAATATTAAATTATTTCAAATAACCTCAAACTGTTTCAAAGGGATGTTAAACGAAAAGTCAACCAAACAATCTGACTACTGTAGGATTGGTTGATCTTATTGTACATGGTTTGTTGTAAGGTTTGTGGTGGCTATTATTAGGGCAGTGAACTCTTCTTGCTGAGAATGGGCAGCACAGACACACATGTGGCGTCGGTGGCCTAGTGGTCAGGCTGCCAGACTCATAATCGTGAAGCTGCGGGTTCGAATCCCAACTCAGGCCCGACGTTGTGTCCTTGGGAAAGGCACTTTGCGCGCATTTTCCTCACCACACCCATGTGTCGATGGGTACCCGGCTTTGGTTGGCGAAAATATTGTCAGTATGTTGAATTTTAGAGCATGTTAAAAATGCCTGTAGTTAACGAACATATTTTCTCAATGGTATTGAGTCTGCTAGGGGTAGTGATATCTATTTGTATTGTAGTAAATTGTATCCCAATAGGGTTCTATGATTATAATTTACTATAATTGTAATGCTCTTATTACTACTGTGTTCTTGGGCGCTGCTCAGTGGCGACCGGCAATGGTGTGTGTATCTATGCATAATTTGTATGAATGACGTTACCAAGCAATGTCCACATTTGTTATTACATGTATGTATTATCGCTTGTGTGAAAATGAATGTGTTTGTACACCATTGCAAAAAGAATTTCCCCAGGGGATAAATAAAGATGACTTTTCTTTTTCTTTCTCTCACCAATACAGTAGCGGATTGGATCAGTGGCTCCCTCAATCAGTGTAGTCGTTCCAGTAGGGAAGCAATACGGGCAGAAACCATCACTCTCGACAGTGCTCTCATTTCTGTAGGTGCCGATACCACAAGGTCTGCAGGTCACCTGGCCACTTGGACGATACTGTCCTATGCTACAAATATCTGCAAATGAGGAAGTATTATTACCACACATGTATATATTGATATAAGAATCTGTAATTTAGTTTGAGATAGACAGTTCTATTTGCAATCATAAATTCTCCTTTGGTTGTGGTTACGCTTTTACATACAAAGCAACAAAGACAAGAAAAATAAATCAAAAGATGCGGGAAACCCCTCCCCATCTCATCATTATCACTTTCAACTAACTTTTGTCTTGTTTTTACACAACTGAATGAATAGTGTATGCCATGTATATAACAACTATATAGTATAGAGTCAAATCAAGAATACTATGAAACCAATGGGTTTAAGCTTGACTTACCTAGTCTACATTCGGCCACGTTGGTGGCTCCCGTCGATGTGGTGGTTGTGCCGTCGGGGCATGTCCTGCAACTTGTGTCCAGGTTTTCCGTCTCTTTGTACGTACCCCCAGCACACTCGACACAGCTTCTTTCTCCCACATTCAAGTAAAAGCCTGCTTCACAAAAAGCTGAAATGTGGATGAAATTTGAATCTTTTCAATATCTTTATTAAAATATTAAGTTAAGCAATCAGTGTAAATTTGGCAATCTGCGCTCACTTAAAATGCAATGCCACACACAGACGGAAATTACTACGCTGTCGGCGGGATGAATCTATAAAAACCAAAGTAGACTTTGTTGGTAACATCAATATGCTGCATTAAAACAGAAACACACCGTCTTAGAAATGTAACAGTATCATTTGACAAATCTGGATCAGCATCAGAATATTTATGGAACTCTGACGAGACTTTCGGCATGATCCTGCTACATTGAAAAATAAACACAATAAGGAAACATGGGCCTACTAATCAAGAGAAGGTTCAATATTTTGTTCAGTTTCAAAGTATTCAGTTTATGCAACATATAAGAGATGTGATAAGGAGGTATGCATCGTAATGAGCTTGCCATTTCCATTGCAACATCTGCAATAGACTATGAAATCAAGTCGACTCTAATTTTGGTTGTGCTTGGTGATTTGTCCCATTAAATTCTGTAGGTTTGTAAACAGAGACGAAGGAAAATAGTGCTGTAAAAACTTACGAAGGCATGTTGTTTCTTCTACAGAGGCTGTGTAGAGAGTGGTAGAGGGTCGCCCGTCTACCGTGCCACAAACTTCGCAGCTTTCCTGATCAAATGCCGGCTGGTAGGAGCCTTTGCCACAAGGGAGACAACTGTCTTGACTCTCCCGGAGATATCCGACAGGACACACCACTGAAATGATGTCATGAAGGTGATGCATTTTACTTGGTTTAGCTTTACACCCCTTATTTGGCAATCAATTATACAGTTTTTTGTTTTTTTAAATTTATCGATTCTAAACTGAGACAACTCAAAGACGGTAAGAGATACAAACATTCTGTTTTCTAACGATTAATCCTCATCCATTTAAGTTTTTTCTGGTACCAAAATCAACCGAATCCAAAAACCCATTGCGCTATAGCGCCAGTTTGCGCGAACAGGCCGCGATTTTTAGCGCGCAGAAATGACGCTAATATTGCATTTACAAGTGCATCTTGTGCGTGTACAAGGCAGATCGCGCACTTGCAGCTCTAAGAAAATTCTAACTGAGCGCAGAAAGAAAACACAACCCAAAACTTAGTCAGAACTTGGTATAAAAATGTGATAGAAACTGGTAGTGTCAACAGTTATGGCAACAAAGATAGTACGAGCTGGATGTACGATGTGGATGGTGCCTGATCATTGAAGAAGACGATTTCGTTAATTTGATATCATCAGTGATATCCATCGCTTTCTAACATCAAGCGATAAAACACATAAGTCTTTTTCGTGAAATATGAAACCACAGCTTGGTGGACATTATTCCTTTATAAAAAACTGTTTTAACAATCTGTTTATTGCCTCGTGATGTTTTCTAGCAGTCCTTCTCTTTGGTGTACCAGTGTTCTCTTTTGAGGCCATGGTCTAAAAATGGCCTTGTTCTGTTATTCCTTTCTAAAATGCCATTTCTATCAATATAATCTCATAAAGTATCCCAGACAAAACTTAAATGGCCAGAGAATGGTATGCAGAAAACCGTCTACTCTTATCTCTTACCTTTTTAGAGTTATTTCAGTTTAGAATCGATCAATAAAAAACACACACCCTGTACTATTAAACCAATGGGTTTAAGCGTATACTTGACTTACTTAGTCGACATTCGACACGGGGATAAACAAAGATGACTTTTCTTTTCTTTCTTTATAATAATGTAAAGTAATTGCAGATGTGGGCCTCTTTGACCCTACCTGCCAAGCAAAGAGGGACGCAACATCCCAGCACAGAGACAGAGGATTTCATGCAACATGGGGATTGGTCTCCCTTACTCTACATGATAGGCAAAGAGCCTAACCATTGCATCACGGACACTGGTTTATGTGTTTTGGCCGCATGGGAAGAAAAATACATGTTCAAATGGACACACATACTGCACGATTGGCTATGAACCAGTAGGAAGTAAGGCATTGATGCTCTGTGTTTAGCCCTGCTGATACTGCCAAATATCTAACACAACTACTGCTTCTCTCTAATTTCTTATAAGAAGAGAGAATTACATTTCATGTTGTAGCATATGTGGATGCTTCTATGCATGCTTAAATATTATAATCGATATCTTAATCAAATAAACCGGACCCTTTAGTAGAACATCAACAGAAGAAAAAACCCGAATTATGGCCACAAAGAAATTGCTAAGCATAGAATATAGAATGCCGAAGAACTCAAAGATGAAAAAGAGAAAAGTAAGAAATGAAATGCAGTCTTTAATATGCTGTTTCTGGCATGCTGAATGATAAATATGTTTAGTTGTTGAATTACATTGCATTTTTTCAGGAGAGAGTTGATTCCCAAACATAAGCGTCACTGTCTGCTTCATTCACTTGTTGAAGTCCTATGGCATTATCGCCATTGCAAGGGCAATTCCGTGACAGGTAGCAGATTATGACACCAGGAAAACGTAGAAAGAAGTAAAAGGAGCAGACCACACAGAGCAACCCCCTTCCAAACATCTGCTTCAAGGGATAAGGTATACAACATTATACAAAGTTTTTATATGAACAGACAAAGAAAGACCTGTCTCTCAGGCTAAGATCTGGAGCTCACCTCTGCATGCGGAGCTGCTGATGGATGCCATTGCCTCAGTTGTTCTGTTACCCTCACATGGGATGCAAGCGTTCTGACCCTTTGTGCCTTGGTACTCCCCAATAGCGCAGGGAAAACACTCATTCAGGGAATCATTTCTAAAATTGCCCTGCTCACAGACAACTGTGGACATTCAGAATGAACTCACGTCAAATATCAATCTAATTTTTCTGAGGCACAGAAAGACTTTGCTTGGAAAACACAATAATTACACACTAACTTCAGCGTTTAGACAAAAAATCATTCCAATGTACAATTAAGTTCAGGAGGTCGTTTTAAATCAGGTTCTCTGCCGGTATAAAGACACTATGCTAAGTAAAATTAATATAGCTCTTATTATTGCTGCATTTATCCTCAAGTCATTTCTAGCCTGATGCTATGCAGAAGCTAGCCATCATGAAGTTGCCATCTTTAAAAATTATTCACTTTTGAGGTGAATAAATCTTTATAAAACTAGACATTCCTTCTATACTCATGTTAAAAACACTATTGGTCATCAAAGTGATAGTTTCGAGAGCCAGACATGTGTGTATGCACTAACATTTAATATGATAACAAAAGTGCACGTATGAGCACATAACTTCTCTCAAATTGTTCAAGCCTCCTTAATCTTCATCAGTTTTTATTCTATATTCTTAACAAATGTATTAAGCTTGAAAGTTTTATGGGAAGAAGGCCCTATACAAATATTAATGTCATTTTTACAACTATTACTATTTTACTATTACATGCATCAGTACATAGATCTTTATTGGTACCTTAGGTTTCAAAGCTCATCCCACCCCAACAGAGTCCCAAAACTCGATGGACATGACATGTATAATGAAAAGGTAATAATATGTCTCAAGTAAAAAGAGCCATCGTATATAGAAAGAACATGTCAAACGGGCACATAAAATGATAGGCTACAGTGCACTACATAGCATCAAAAAGGCCGAGAAGCGTACCAAGACACTGGGTTTGAGCTGTCGAGCCTTCAGAAAGCGTTGTGGTGTTTGTTGGACACGGTATACAGGCTACCTGCCCTTCCTCGTCCTGGTAGGACGCAGTCTCACATTTTGTGCACACATTTGCAGCGTTTCTGAACTCTCCGACCTTGCAGATATCTGTGATGGTACAGAGTAGGGAAATGTACATGTACTAAGGAAGTCATAAAGCTAACCTGAAGTCGCAAGTAACGAAACTGTAGAATTCTTTTGAGTAATGTATAAATAATCTAGCGAAGAGAGGATCCTGCCATTTATCATTGAAGTTTACTGATCTAAAAATACTGCTTAACCCCCACAAATGGCAAATAGTCTAAAGAGTGGGAACTAGGAAAACTTTGTAGCCTAATGTTTTCCTAGTTGTCTGCACAACATATTGATGAAAAAGATAATCTTTTTCACTGATTCTGTAAGACGGCACACAATTTCAGTTAATCTCGAGAGATAAATCATGATTTTGCATTGCCAGTGGTACAAGCATCAAACAGTAATAAACAGTTCCATGTAATATATATTTTGTAATATCAAGAGATGAAGAGACAGAGAGAAGAAGGCAACACGAAGTGCTAGTGTACATACTCAGGTAGCAATCAGATGCTTCTGTGCTTGCTGCTCCTTCCGTGGTGATATTGTCACGACACTCTTTGCAGTCCTGATTTCCTTTCTCATCTTTGTAAGTGGCCATGGGACACGCATAGCATGTCAGGTTGTCAGTGGAAAAGAAACCCGGCTCGCAGAAAACTGAAAGCAGATACAATAATAATAGATGATAATAGTAGTTTTATCCCTTGTAACCCTGCAGGGTCATTTAAGAGACAAAGTCTGATAGAGCTTTGTGACTATTGCATACAACAGTAAAAATACTTGTATAAAAAAGTATCAAGTCCATTCCAAATGAAACTTTTAAAAAAACTGAGGGAAAGTGCATGCAACACATTCTTCATTCCAGTGAAATGGAAGGAAACAACGTAACTTTACATATCAACAAATACACCCCTTAAATGAAACATTGGCAGGGCTTTTGCAAAAATATTTCTGGGCTGTTTGTGCATACCATTTAAAATCCCTACTAGTTGGACTTGCTGTTTATTTTATTCCACTTCTTAAGAAGTTTGTTTCTGTCTTTGTCACGCGGAAAAAAAGAAGAAAAAAACACACAAGAAAATACGTTCCTTTAAACTCTCCTACCACACACAACTATTGAAAAAATAGCCAGGCAGATTTTTTGAGTGCTGCAATACTACCCCCCCCCCCTTACTCCCCCTCCCACCCAGTTTTATGCACTACTCCTATATTATGTACCCGTGACAAAATGGTATAGCACTCACGAACAGAACAGTCAGAGGCAGATTTGCTGCCCTCGCTAGAAGTGGTGTAATTTCCAGGACACTCTTCACAAGCTTCATTTCCACGAGCCACCTTGTAGGAACCTCTCGGACAAATCTGGCAGGAACCATTCTTCAAGCCATTCCCAGAGTCACAGAACTCTGAAACAAAGACACTTTATATCACTAGAGGTACTTGTAAACTGCACAATATACCAGTAATATGTAAGGTGGACTGATGAAATAAGTAAATTCTCACAATTTGCAAATGAAGATGATTGAGGAAACTCTATGTGAAAGTAAAAAATAACAGGTCTCAAATCTAAAAAAAAGATATTGCTATTTTCTTACACATGCAACATTTCTTTCAATCATTTCATTCATTGAACAAAATCGTAAACTAAGGTAGGCCCTACATTGTGTTTCGTGGCTGGTTGCTACGAGTAGAATGTTTTGGTTGCTATTTTCTGTTAATTGAGAGTTTTTATTTCGATTTTACAATGACACATTTCCTCGACTCACCTCATTTAAATCTTGATAACATTTCAGCAAAACAAAGCTAGAAACACAAGTCTTTTGGCAAACTTGTCGGGCTCAATATACATTTATAAATCTATTATGACCAAAATCTGAGAAGTAACTAATTTTGTCCAACAGCAAAAACAAAAATATTTTTGTATTCATCATAGAGGCGACAGCCTTTGAAGTTTGCTGTAAAATATGTAGTTCATACTGGCATTTAGCTCGTCTGCATTGACTTCAATATAATGTTGTGTGCATTGTAGCTTGATGGAGAATTCAGTATTATAGCAACGAGGTTCCAAATTGAAGAAAAAGTGTAGCAAAGGAAATGATGTATGATCAATTCAAGTGTAGGCTACACTTGTAAAAATGAATAAATTATCAATACGAAACAAAGATTGCTTATGTTGCAAGTAGATGTTTCTCTCAGCCCCACTGTCCTCATTGTAGTTCTAGAATAGAGCAATTCTCTGACCTATGTCACTCCGCACCCGCATGCGTTCTTCTCTCTGGAATCCCAAACTGCCTGAGGCCTTTTTCATAGCTCTACACAAAATCCAAAAGTTGTGTAAAACCTTATCTATCGTAACCTCCTCGCAGCATTCCTCATATCTTGCATTTTAACCTGATTTCCAGTACAGCAGTACCACCGGCGCTGTGGTATAATGGTTAGGCTCTTCGACTATCATGCGGAAGACCCCGGCTTGATCCTGACCAGCCGGGTCGAAGTAGCCCGTCTCTGAAATGACCTAACAGCGGACGTAAAACTGGTAAGGTGGAGCGTCCACTGGCCTGTTTTGTCAGTTGCAGGCCAGGCTCATATGTATATATCATATATATATATGAGCCTGGCCTG
>JAUKPP010293272.1:0-10097 GCA_032273245.1 Phyllaplysia taylori
CCCCCCCCAAAAAAAAGAAATGCTAGACAACATAAAACAGCTAATGAATAGTTAATGAGAGATGATAAAGACGTCAAGCTTGAGGAACAACTGGCAAACAAGACGTTGGTTGCGTGGGGTCGGTTGGGTGGTTGTTGTTTTTTCAAAATTCGAGGACCTTTCATTTAACATTGATGCTACTTCAAATACATGCAGTCAAATCAAATAAATTCGGCTCAATATAGATCACAGGCGTCTGTGGTGTAATAGTTAGGCTCTTCGCCAATCACTCGGAAGACCCGAATTAGATCCTACGTGCGGATGATCTGCATTTTTCTGCTGGGATTCGTCCCTATCAGTCCCGGCTGGCCCCGACAGGCAGAGTCGAAGTATCCCTTCTATAAAATAACATTCTTACGAGAGACATTACACCAAACCAATATCGGCCATGGCGGCAAATCCTGTTGCCACCTCTATGATTTTATAGTTCGTCTGAAATCAGTTCACAACTGATGGTAAGCACGACAAATTTTGTCCCATTCTTAACTGATCTAGGACCATAAAGATGGTACGGTATTTTTTACCTTACTTTTGGCCTAAATTTAGGCTATAAATTCATTCTCAAATCAAAGTAATAAAGAGAAAAATTGCTTTTTCCATTTGCCTATCAAAATGAAAATTCTTGCACGCAGATTTAAAGAACAGCAAAGACCCGAGTCTTGTTTTAGAATATGTAACCCCAATAACTTTGGCCCCCCCCCCCCCCCCCCACCCCATCCCCCATTCACACTTTCCACGCTCTTTTTTATAAGGTCTAGTTGACTAGTAGATGTGATGCAAGCATCTATCAAGGCAAGTAACCAGTTTCAGTGTCTGTGGTGTAGGGAATAGGCTCTTACCCTTACATGCTGAAGATGGGAGTTTGAGTCATATATATTTTATTGTGAAGTTCATGAGTAAAAGTGTCTCTCTGCTGAGACTAAGAAGTGTCTCGCTAAACTCGGGCTATCAGCCCGAGTGCTGCAATAGGCGAACATAGAGCAACGGCCGGCAACAACATGGAGGGGCACAATGTTTTAAGCTCTGCCACATGGCACAATACAGTATCTATGGTTATACAAACTTCTGTCGAGAGATAGTGTGATTCGAACCATGCAAGCCTACGTTCGTGTGTTGTTTTTACTGAGCCTACAACACTTGAGACCAGGGCAAGGGAGAGAAAAGTCCCAATCATGCAAGGTAAAAACGCAACTTGACTTTCAAGCGACAATAATAATCCCCATTCAAATTCATCATATCAAATACATTGTAACATGTAATCAATGAATATTAGTACAAATAGAACCACCTGATGTGAATTTCACTAATAGACAAAGAAGAAATCTTTGAAACCGAACATTTCAAGAACAAGGCCTGATCGAATTCAAAACTAAAGAAACGTTTTGTTGCTATGTAAAATCAAGATCTCGATCCATTTCTAAAGATCTAGATTAGATCTAGAATCTAGACACACGCGGAAAATTTCAATGTGCGAGTAGACTTCATAAAGAAAAATTTTATCGTGAAAGAGTGAGGAGTTTTAGTAATGCACCCACTTCTGAAAAGACCTATCAAGGGGGACCACAATGGACGCAAATTCAGGACATCCTCAAGGTGCTCCTTTGAATCCTTAAATTGGCAAACGATCTCCAACCTCTTCTAATACTACATAATTTATATTTACAACGTCCATCATTCAGAACATCTGGAGGCGGGGACCGCCCGTCTACTTAATGCGGAGGTCTTGGGTTCGAATCCTGGGGGCTTACCTGAGTTTTCATGGTTCAGACTCCCCTCATATCAGGGATGGACGTAAACTGAAAGGGCTTGCCTTTTAAAATTACCTATTATTGTTGAAAGGGGTGTTGTTAACAACAACAACAACAACAACAACAAAAGAAATGCCCATCTGTAATCCAGATTCCAGGATTTTCGTTTGTTTGCTTGAGTCAGCGTGGCACTGTCGACATTAAGGTCATTTCAGCGCCGGGAAGCAGGATAAATCAATAGGACGATAGAAACACGAAGAAAGTAGAAGCAGATCACACCACAGGGCGCCCGCCAACCACCACCCAGGTTTTTTGTGTTGGGCTCCCTATCAGTTCATATCGACAGATCAGACTTTCTCCGACAGAGAATACCATGTTATTGCCTAAGGCATTAGTTCCAAGGTCACCCCTATCCACTTACCCGAATCTAATGTACTTTATGTATTGTGCTGGAATCGAAGTTTATACATAATAGTAATGGATTCTCTGTCGAAGAATAGTTTGATCGGTCGACATGACGCTTAAATTTAAGACAAATGAAAATCATGGAACCATGAGCAAAGATGAGCATTGTTGGACCGAAAAAGCCCAGCTCCTCCCCTCAAGAGGGGGAGCAAACCATTAAACACTTAGCCTATTGGTATTATAGGAAAGCCTTCCGCCGCCAGCACTACCCAAACCCCGCTTGTATTAACCACTAGATTTAAACCCTAACCTAATCAGGAGGTTGGTCCCCTAAAAGTAAATGGTTGAAACCCCTAAACTAACCCTAATGGGGGGGGGGGGCGCTCAAGCGCCCCCTCCCCACCCCCATCACTTGCTAATATCAGTTGACAGTTGCTGGCGGCCTCCATTCTGTAAGTACAGACTGAAGATCGTTTGGCAGAAAATGCACAGGGATTAACGGACATCTAGATTTGTAGAATCTATAAAAAGCAATAGGTCTACATCTAAAATTACGCATGCTGTTATTTCTGCAACATGATGAATAAGTGATAAAGGATGCAATTAATACATAGCCTAGGCCTACTCACGACGGTCTTGAGCAATTTAGCGCTTAAGGCCAAAATGGAAGAAATGGAGCCTGCGCCTCACCAAGTTAATGAAAAGCGACAAGGAACAGGCCTAATAATTTTACAATTCTACAAACGAAAAGAGCAGAACTAGAAAAGCAAGATTGAATTAATAAAAAGAACAAAAGGGAATACATTAACTGAGAATCTACCTTTCTGAAATTGCACTTGCCGGTTGCAGAGTTCCACGTGGTCAAACTTTCATATTGCCGAAATACTCAACACAGGTCTTCTCGAGCCGAACGCAGGTGAGCAAAAGAAAGAGGGAGAAGAGCGAGGGCTTCACCTCTCGCGGTCTTCAAAGTCACATGTTTCTCCAAGCAACTGAGATCCAATCAGAGCTCGCCGACCAAACAAACAAATTAATCTGATTGGCTACTGTGATGAATCAACAAAAGGACAACTTGGCATTCGAGGTGTCTTTTTGGAGGAAATGATTAAATTAAAAGTAGGCTACTCCCTCAATTTTGATAGGCTGACTGTACTCACAGACAATAATGGCTGCCCCCATAGCCCAGCACATGCGATGGAAAATTACCTAAGGGGGCTACATTGTCCTGTCCATGGTCTGGTTCGACCTTATCGTGACGACAAAAGGGGAGAGGGGGGGGGGACATGAAAATTTTTTCCCCTCTCGCTCTCTCCCGATTTCCTTTTATCCCGTCTCGCCTTTTTTAGCGTCATTGAGACAGATTTAGCTAACTCAAATTTGACTTGTTTGGTTTAGCTTTTACGCCCATTGTAACACTGTAAGGTCATTTCAGAAGCATGCTCAGTCGACTTTAGGCCTGCTTATTAGGGCTAACCCGGGCTGAGAGGGACATAGCTTCCCAGCAGAGACACCGCATTGTTCGTCCAATGCAGCATCGAATTCACGTCCTGTGCTTGATAGGCGAAGAGCCTGGCCACTGCGCCACAGAAGATGGCTCACATTTAAATATCTAGACCAACTGAAAATATGATGAAACAAAAATTACAAGTTGAATAACTTATTGAAATATGTACAAAGCATTTAGATCTAGATCTAGATCTAGAATCTAGACTCTTTAGTCAAGGTCATGGACATGACATGAGCAGAAGGAAGCCATAATTTGTTACGTAGGCCTATTTAATTTTGATGGGTGTGTCTAGAAGGCTCGAGTACTCTCCGTAAGATAATATTTTCTTCCCATTGTTCTAAAGCAATAAACATTCCTATCAATGAGCCCACATCTAGAATCTAGATCTAGATTAGATCAGATTGAGGACTTCAGCCATTCCCCTCTCAACCCAGGTTGGCCCTGGCAGGCAGGGTCGAAGAGGCCCGTCTCTCAAATTTTAATACGTAGGGGACGAAAAACTGATCCTATTCTAACCAAAGCTTCGGCATAGACTCAAAGACTACTAGATATAAAAGGTCTACAGTCTACAGTACCTTGACACGAAGATGTAGGGCGTACGAAACTGTACTGGTATCCATCTTTCGATTGCAAGAGCGCTTGGAGGATATCTCTCAGACTCTCAGTCAAAACACATGAAATGAACATGGTGGGCGGGGCGCTGGGCGGTGTCTCCGTTCGAGTTCCCTGCTCCATGCCATTCGTTGCTTTGCGTGCAACGCACCACTGCAGCAATGTAGATATACAGGGTGTTTTGTTTCTTGTTGTTGTTGTTGTTGATCGATTCTAAACTGAAATAGGCCTAGCAGGAAGACGGTTAGAGGGAGAAACATTCTGTTTTCTACCGATTCATCCTCATCCATTTTTATTTTTTTTCTGATACCAAAATCAACCGATTTCATGTAGCCTACACACTGCGCGAAAGCACCAGTTTGCGCGAACAGGCCCCGATTCCTAGCTCGCAGAAAATGACGCTAATCTTGCATTTACCGTGTGCGTCTTGTGCATTCACAGAGGACATCGTGCGACTGCAGTTCTTAGCAATTTCAAACCGAGCACAACAATAATAGCTCAACCCAAAACTCAATCAAACCCTACAATAAAAATTTGGAAGAATTTGGTGTTTTCTTGTGTGTTTGGAAGGGATTGGGGGGGGGGGGGGTGGTGGTAGTGACTTAGGTCTTAGCACTCAGTTCTGCCACCCGGGTGTCAAGGGTTCGATATTCATCCGTCAAAAAATAGGAAAGTTATTCGCGAAAAACTGTTCTCACTGAAGCTGGTTCCGACTATAGTAGTAGTTTTGTCCTATCTAGATGGAGAAAGGAAAACAAATGAACCCGCTCGAGGGAAGCGGAAAGTTGTAGGCCCTATATTTGTTACAATCAATTCGACTGGGTTGCTTATTGTAACAAGGAGTTGGTTTTGAGAACTGAAAGTACACTTGAGATGCTGGTCATCAGATGACAGCATAGTGAAATAGAGGGCGAGTTGAAACAAAGATCTATCCTTCTTCTTCTTCTGCGTTCCGTGCGTCAGACTTCTAATTTCGATAGCTCTATGAAGCTGGCTGTTGTGGACAGTCGGTGGTGGGGGCCCCAGAGTTTCTCCTGTATGGTGGATCCCTGTGGCCAGCACTGAACTCTGGCATCGTGATGGAGAGGGCAGTGTTGAAGGATGTGCTATGGGGTCTCTGTGCCACTTTTGCAAGGGCAGTCGGGGATGTGGGACAGGCCTAGCCGGTACAGGTGGGCTCGCAGACGGCAGTGTCCAGTGCGCAGCCTGAAAATGGTTGTCTGCTGCTGACGTTTCAGGTAGCGGATGTGATCGTTTGGAGGTGGGTTGTGGGATGCTGTCCATTGCTGTGAGAAGTGGTTTTTTATGAGGGTTTTGGCTTCTCTGTATGATATAGCCTGAGTTGGTTGGTCCGAATTTTGCCTGTCGGTCTGCCTCCTCGTTCCCTGAGAGGCCGCAGTGAGCAGGAATCCATTGCACGACCACCTCACTGTGTTGTGGGAGTTCAAATAGAAGGTGCTGTGTCTCTCTTTCCATCTGCTCTCTGGGGGACTGCAGGCTTTGAATGGCGGATTTGCAGTCTGACAGGAAAACAGTGTGTGCTGGGGGTGGAGACTCTTCAATGATAATTCTGGCAGCTTCCCTGAGGGTGACTAGTTCTGAGCGGTAGTTGCTTGCCAGGTATCCACATGCGAGTGATCTTGAGACAGTTTTGTTGGTGGGCAAGCGGATGTGGACCCCACTCCCTCCATTCCGCACTGCTGCGTCTGAGGAACTGTCGGTGTAGGCATGTGTCCATCGCGCACCATTGTAGTCTCTGTCTATCATCTCCAGGGTAGGCTAAGTGCTTTGAAGCAAGGGGCCTGCTGAGTGTCTTTGGTTCCGATCCCTAGGATCTCTGTGGAGAACACAATGTCGTGTGATGGCTCTAACCAGTCGTCCGCGTCTTGCAGCAGCTCTCGCTCTTCAGAGTTGGTAGGGGTGATGTCCACTTCTCTCAAACCGGCGCTGTGGTGTTGGTTAGGTTCTTCGCCTTGCATGCGGGAAGACCCTAGATCGATCCCCGATCGCGGACGATCTGGGCTTTTTTCTGCTGGGATTTTCCCCTCTCAGTCCGGGTTGGCCCTGACAGGCAGGATCGAAGTAGCCCGTCTCTTAAATGACCTTACAGTGTTGCAGGGGACATAAAAATTGTAACCAAACCAAAAACCAAACTTCTCTCGAGAGGCGTTTGGCCAGGTGGTTGAAGCTCTGCTTTTTCAGTTGGTTTTGGTGAGCTCTTTCAGTTGACTGTGAGCTGGGTATGACTCGAGTCTGTAGAGTTTTTCGCTCTGGATGAGAAGTTTCTCCTCACGCCGTTGGTCAAGGGATGCGAGTCTTGAGGTGGTCTCCATAGCTAGAATGGGAGTTGTTCTGAGTGCCCCTGTGATGATGCGCATACCTGAGTTCTGTACCCTGGTCAGTCTGTTAGTGTTGCTTTTGACAGCTGTTGTCCAGGCGGCTGATCCATATTCCATAACAGGACGGATGTTTCCCATGTACATTTGCCTGAGGATTCCACTGTTCGCACCCAACTTGGTGCCGGCTAGTTTTTAAAGATCTATCCAAAGGGGTAATAGTAACTATGAGCAATGTGGTAATAATTAATATAAAATGATAAAAGTATAGGCCTATTGATAATGATAACGATAATAGTGATTTAGATATAGTTATAGACAGGAAAGTAAAAATAATATATTATAATAGGACTTTTTTTTTCGTGCAACTCTTTTGGGCCCCTAGCACCAACCTGTGTTGCTTTCGGACGTTTGGCTCTTTGTGACATTGTGTCACGAACCTTTATGCATCTTCTCTTAAGTCCACACAAGTGCCCAGCGGATCTGGATTCAGATAAAAATTCGGGCCCAGTGGATTGAGCCATGATTTTTTAGAATGCGAAGGCTTGTTCATTGTGGTCAACAGTTTGTCGCGAGGTTTTTTTTTTCGGAAATTATTATGATAAAGGCGACGATGTGGGGAAAATATAGAATAAGATATAAAAAATGTAAAATAAAGAAAAATGTAGCAAAACTAGCAAAGTAAAAAAAAAAAAGATAAAATAGACGCAATAATGAATGATTAAAGACTAAATAGGGATGACACGACATGTAAAGATTAGGCTAATTTTACATTAACTAATAGCGCCAAATGAAGAGTGACACTAAGATAATATATGGAATGAGATGCTAACGAAAGCATATTCTTCATCAACACTTGAATCTAGAAGAAACTGTTAATGTGAATTGCTATGACAGCAAAGGTAGCAAGCTGTGGACTTGCGAATGGCATTGAGCCCGATCAGTTTAAAAAGTCGGCTCCATTAATTTGATACACCCAGCCGGACACATCGATTGCTTTCTAACTTCAAAAAATATTTTTATTATTATCATTTTATCTTTTTTGTAGGACTTGAAGCAAGAATTTTGGAAAATCAGTTTCAAAAAACTTTTTATAACCCTACGATGGTTCCTAGCAGTCCTTCTCTTTGGAATAGCCTACTAGTTAACTGTTTTTGACGCCATGACCGAAAACGGGCCTTGTTCCGCTAACTCCTTTAACACCTTCTTTATCAACATTATTTTATAAAGTAAGCCTCGTCCCAAATAACTTAAATGGCCAATGAATGATGTGGAGGAAAAAAACGTTTATATCAAACGTTTTAAAGTTATTTCAGTTTAGAACCGATCAATACAAAACAAAATCTCGTACCACATAGCCTATATATATGAAACTGCAAAACCAATGATTCTGTGGTGTAATCCTTGACTCTTGTTGCACAGAAGAGGCGAGTTCGATCCTCATGTTACACCAACATCTCTGTCTGTCTGCTGGGATATTGTGTCAATCTAACAAAACATACTGAAATTAGCAACCCTGGCTTCTTGCTGACATTAGGTCTGTGGTGTAAAGGTAAGGCTCTTTGCTTACCATGTGGAAGACCAGAGTTCGATCCCATGGGCGGACGCTGCATTTTTCTGCTGGGATTTGACAGGCAGGGTCGAAGTAACCCGCAGCGTAAATGACCTTACAGTGTTGAAAGAGACGTAACCCGGTAACCAAAACAAAACAAAAATGTGTTAATCACAGTGCCTTTTATGCCCCACTTCCCTAAAATCACGCAGAACCTCATGCTGAGGGCCTAGCGGACGTAATATTCTGCTGTAACCATGATAAAAAAAACAACAACCTTGATGCTGGTTGTTCATCACGGAAGACAACGTTGTCACCACAGCCCCTCCTCGCCATCATAACTCTCGGTCTTGAATTATGCTGGACGTCCACTGCGGTATGACCATGTGACAATGGAGGCTAACTGCTGCTTCTCTCTCACACTTTATCCCCCCCCCCCCCTTCCTCTCTCTCTCTCTCTCTCTCTCTCTCTCTCCCTCTCCCTCTCCCTCTCTCTCCTCTCTCCCACTTTGTTTCTCTCTCTCTCATATATAATATATAATATGTGTATATATATATATATATAAATATACATGTATATATCTTTTAAGCCTAAACATTTGTTCTTCTCTTTACCTTTCCATAATTTATATGTGTTCTCTTATTCTTACTCTCTTCGTCTTTATTTCATTATCACTTCTCCCTCTCAATCTCATCCTCTCTCCGCTCTCTCCTTTTCTTTCTACTTCTCCCTATTTCATTGCCTCACTTTAAATTTCACCTCCACCTCTGTCTATCTCCCTTATTCATGAAAAGCCGTCATATCGATAATGATACACAGAGGTCCATCCACTGCGGTGAGCATGCAGTATTAGGCCTATCCGTCGCCATCCTGTTTTCAAATATACAGAACTTGTAGGCCTACAATTAACACGATTGTGTTTCTGAATTACATTTCCTCGTGATGACATTTAGGCCTACCAGCTTTGACTTTGTTTATATTGCATTCATTTATGGATGGAAAAGAAATTAAATCACATGTAGGCCCCAAGTTATACTTTCCAGCAATAAGTCCATAGAGACATTCGATGTTTGCATTTTTTTCTCTGGAACTAGCACACTCTTGTCACCCCATGAAGATGAACAAGATATCCAAGCCCTTCAAAAGTTCGCACTTCTCTTTCTTTCGACCCACTCATAAAAAGTTGTCAGCTAACGTTAGAGAATGGGCTATCACTTATGAAATACTTTCCAATAGACGAGTGAGTAGGCTACTTTTTCAAACCGCATGGTGACGTCTCGAAAGCAAAAGTTAGGCCATCGATGTCTCAAAATAAGCAATTCGAAGGCTGTGGATTAATGAAGATCTAATTTCTTATAGCGATCCTGTGTTTGCACCAAAAGGATGGTAGGCCTATAATGCCTATGTAATGGGTCTATATTGAGCCCAAAGATTATAAAATATTTAATTAGGCCTACTACCATGCTCTAATTTTTTTTAAAGAGTTTGTTGTTGTTCGGTCGTCATGCAAAGTTCGTGAGCATAGATCAATTAATAGATAAGGTAGTACCCTTATCGTAGGAGGTTTTGTGCGGACAGACGAAAGTAAACAAGCTTTGAATCACTTTACAGTGTTCCAAGGGACGTAAAACTAGAATTCAAACCAAAGCATAGGCCTACTTGATGCACGGTGCTAGGCTAATACATGTCTTTTCAGCTGCCTCATAAATATCTTACATGTATACATGTAGGCCTATTTGTATTCAAAACAGCACATCGATCATTAAAATTTGATAGAAGACTTTCAAAATTTTTCAGCACAACCCCAAAAAATGTTCAGAATTTATGTTTAAAAGTCATTTAACAAAACGTTCGTGTTTTAACTCTTTGATACAATGAAAGGGTGTGTGTGGTGGTT
>JAUKPP010293283.1:0-10097 GCA_032273245.1 Phyllaplysia taylori
TTCGACCCTGCCTGTCAGGGCCAACCCGGACTGAGAGGGAAAAATCCCAGCAGAAAAAAACCAGATCGTCCGCGACCTGGGATCGATCTAGGGTCTTCCCGCATGCAAGGTGAAGAGCCTAACCATTACACCACAGTGCCGTTTTTTTCTGCCTTACTAGTGGTAACTTAAAAAATAAGAGTTTGCACTGTATTCCCCACTTCTGTTCATGAAATGAGTATCACTAGCCCAATGACTTTCCTTCACAGCAAAAACTTTGTGTCCCATTATGACAACAAACACATTTTGCTAATGGGACAATGAATACTGTGTGAGTCAACCAGTTTAAAATGCATTAACAACAATGACAAACAGGTCCTCTTTGCCATAAGTCACCCTTAAAAATTTTTGTTACTTTTTTTAAAAAAATCTTTGTTACTTTTGCAACCATGGACTAGAGTCGGGTACCCACCATGATCCTGGAATATCTCTCGAAGATGAAGAGTCCAGTGATCCTCCTGCACTTCTTGTAAACACACAACCTGTAAAATAAATTAATACAGTACACTGTAAGTGCTTTCTACTAGACCAAAGGTGCCCAACCTTTCTCTGATTGAGTACAGGGTTTATACACACATGTGAAGACAAAATTCAAGACTTTTCATAGATTGCAGAAACAAAATCCAAGACCCCTACATACCCTCCATATTTAAAGGACTAGCCTAAAGGACTAATCGGGGCGTGCCCCCCCCCCCCCCCAGAAGCTGAGCTATTTTTACTATTGGAAGTAGCAAGATCAATGTACATTGTCGGTGCACCAGAAGAGAAAAAGAGGGAAAGGGAGAAAACCTCAATTTCCTCAGAAATGACGTCAAGTAATGTAATTTTTTATGTTTGTTTATTTTAACACACAGTTAGTTACTAGGCCTGAAAATGCGCGATTTTCCAGAATGTGCAATAAATTGGTAAGCACTACGTTCGTCTTCAAACAGAAAAAAAGTTTCCAAGTCCGGTATATTAATAAATGCAATCATACAATTCTCGGTATATTAGTCTTCTGTATTTCTTGACACAAGTATGATCAAAACTATAATTTCCTGCATTTTGTGAGTTTAGTAGAGTGTGTTTTGCCTTATGATGTGGGCTAATACAGACTAAGCAAATGCTGCTGAACATTCCCTTGAAATAAGAAAATACTAAATGAAACAGTAAAAGCTTTGTTTAAAATAGTAGAATCCTGTGAAAGTGGTTGTTTTTACCTATTACAAGTGTCAGTTGATAAATCAACCCTTTTTAGCTGCATAAGAACGCTTGTCTCCAAACTTGCCAATCAAAGCATATTCCTCAGACGACAACTTGATGATGGCTGATTCCGACAAACGATCCATTGAAGACAATCCCAAGAACTTGATGAGACAATTTGCTTCAGCTATTTCCGCTATGCTTTGAGAACTCTCTGTTGACCAAATCCTTTTCAACAGGTTTGGACCTCTCAAAAATTTATCCGTTAAATGCAGCATTAACAAAGGAATGAAGAGCATGGACTGCAAACGTAAGATCCCATTTTATTGGAAAATTACATGGTTTCTTAAAATGCGCATTTCTTCGCTTTCTGCGCATCAAATTAAATCAAACTTTCAGGAACCTTTTCCGCCTGGACGGACTTACAATATGTAAAGTTTCGTAAAACTCCGTGGACTATTAAGCAAAATATGGCGAAAACCCAGGAACCTATTTTTTTTGGCTCACCCTATATAATGAGTGTTGACTAGATCCACGAAGCGCGTTGCAGTTCATTGCCCTTATGTGCCACTGTGCCATCATCTTCCAAGAAGCTCACACAACGGTATTTAGGCCTATTTATCGGGTGGACCGTGCTAGTGTGTGAGAGAGAGCAAGAGGGAGAGAGAGAGAGAGAGAGAGAGAGAGAGAAGGAGGGAGAAGAAGAAAAAAATGGGACCATCCTACCGGCGCCCGGAAAGGGAAAACACAGAGCTTCACCGTAGCGTGACAACACAGAAAGAGAGAAAAACGAGAGAATGCGTGACAGAGAGAGAGAGGAGAGACAGAAAGAGAGAATGCATGTGTGAGAGAGAGAAATAAAAAAGCGAGACGGAGAGAGAAGGTGAGAGGGGAAAGATAGCTGCATAAACTTTGCTGACGTTAGTAGACACAGAGAGAGTGAGAGAGAGTATGCGTGAGAAAGAGAAAGAGAGAGAGAGAGAGAGAGAAAAAAAGAAGAAGAAGGGAAAGAAGAAGAAAAAATCGGGACTCTGGAATCATAAACAATACCAGAGCCGGGAAAGGAAAGAGGAAAAATATAGAGCTTCAACTAAAAGACCTAGACAACATGGAAAGAGAGAGAGAGAGAGAAACAACGAGAAAGAACAAAGATTGTATAGGGAATCTTTTTTTATGGTCTTTGGTAAGAGAAAGCAAAGCGGTGAAAGTGAGAGGGGAGGGCTAGATGCATTTGCAAACTTTGGTGACGCCGGGAGAAAGAGAGAGAAAGAGAGAGAGAAGAAGAAGAAGGAGGAAAAACAAAAAGAAGAAGTCTGATGGAAAAATAAAAGGAACTCGGATCAGAATCATAAAATACCTGCGTAGGTATAAAAATCCCAGTACCTTTTAGCACTATTTTTGTCTTCAATGCTTAATAGTTCCCATGCCATTTAAGAGCTTTTGCAATACAGCTTAGACAAAGATGACATATTGAAGTCTATCAACAGAATGTTTTCTTCAAGAAATTTTTTTTTTTTAATTAGTTTTCACATCCATTAGTGGTAATTAATTCCTAGTGGGCATAAGTGTTATAGAAATAGACGTCAAAGCAGGTATTCTATAATTAAATACATTGCCACAGCCTTGTGCCATGTACATAATCTCTGCAAAATCTCCCAATGGATTACAATATCAGGGCTCTCAGTGAAAAATTGTCCCAACCCCTGAGCTTTTTCGGAGAATCACGATCGACGAAACAAAGTGTACAAGTACAGAAATTGTAAAAGGAAGAACAAGAAAACGAGCAATGAAAGGATCCATAAAAGCAAACACAAGAAAGTATACAAACAATGGCACAAAACAGAAAAGGCAAAGAAGCAGTAGTCTGCCACCACTGCAGCTATACAGTAAGCTGCCTTAAAACACTCACAGAAAAGCACTGACTGCCCTGAGTTAGTAAAGGTTTATACTACACAACTTTATTATGTTTTCATTCCGCAACCACTGATCTAAGCCCCCGATTTTGTCCTAGACGCCAACCCCGGATTTTCGCGGATTTGCGGAAGTCTGAGAGCCCTGCAACATAACTTTTGTATAACAAAAACTATCTTAGCTTACATCAGCATTGTGTGCCAGTATTTGGTGAACCAAGGCAGGGCCTCTGTTCCTCCAGTCTAGGGCCTCGTCTTCGCATCTCTCGTAGAGATAGGGATGCTGCTCCAACAGCTCTTGGGACAAGATGTTGTAAGACATGACAGAGAACTCCATAGAGCCCGCAGGTGGGTCAACTACTTTATTTACTGTGTGCCAATGCCTGTGGCTGTGGGAAAGTTCTGTACAGACAGAAACAAGGAGAGTAACAGGAACAGCTGCCATTTGGATTTCATACAATACAAGTGTCATGTGTGGTGAAAACACGTAAGGTCAGCCAACAAAATTTTTAAAGGTCGCTTAAGTATAAAAAATCGCATTCTTTTCAACATGTATTGAAAAGATCAGTGCAATGTTTTTTGTCAAAAGCAATAAAACGGTTGTAACTTCAACAATATGAGGTACTGTCTCTTCAGTGCACCTTTTAATGGAGTGCAATGATAAATAATTCATGTACACTGTAGGTACAATATAGAAATATTCATCTAAAAATTGTAAAGAATTAGGCAATCCTACGTATCTGTCCCTCACGCAAGTAGACGTTTTTACATTGAAAGATGGGTCATATCAATGATTATGGTTCTGCAGGGGGAACAACTTTCATTTTTAGCAGAAATCCATTTAAAAAATCTCTAAGGCAGACAGCTTTCAGTGACATCCCTGAATTATTTTCAAATATTTCTCCTGACTCACCAGGGCAGCCAGGGGACTGAACTGGTTTCTCCACAGCCGCGTCCTGTCCTTGTTGACATGTCCTATGATGTCCTGACCTGTTGTCTGAGTGGCAATGTCGGTGACTTGATGTGGATGACGATGTGCCAGTAGTGTGCATGGGGGCTGGAGGACGAAAAAGTCTGGATGCTGGCCCATAGTGAAAGCCTCTAGATGAGACAGGACAGCGTGATGCGGTTGTTGTCTGAAGCCGGTTCCCATCTGCCCCACTGTGGGGTCCGGAAAATGTGGGGAAATCAGCACCCGAGGGTCTGCTGGGAATGTTTTGAGAATAATGATTGAAATTTTGCTTGAGCATCAAGTCCCGATTCTCTGCACCGTGAGATTGCACTGTGAGGGACTGAAAGACCCGAGGTGTGGATTGTGGGGAGACGCTGGTCCAGGCCGTGTCGTTGCTGGATGTCTGTGATGTGGGAGCGTGAGGATGAGTAGGCACAATGCTGTGCATGTTATTGGGCATATGGTGAGAATTGTGGGACCCTCCAGAAGACTCCCAAGCTGCGTGTGTGAGTTGCTTTACCTGCTGCTGATGGGCATATGCCTGGGCAGTAGCAGTGAGAGATTGAAGCCAAGCAGGTTCAGACCCAGCAGTAAAATCTGATGTGTTAGTGTCTGTTGTGAAGTCTGTAGACTTGATTCCTTTTGGCCGATTATCACTCTGATGAGATTTTGCTGATTTTGACTTTATCCCTTTGTTATTTGTGGTGGAAGGTAAAGGTATGTTGCTGATATCCTGTTCCATACGAGATGACCACGTGTCTAGCAGTGAATCTATTTCTTTTGTAACAGAAGTGTTCTTTTCAGGGCCTGCTTCATCTGAGCTGGACACATAAACGAGTTCTAAATCCTCAACCTCTCTCACTGAGGAATTCTTGCTCACTGCTCTGATGTCTGCCCTATTGCCCTCAAACCTTTGCGTGTGAGACAAGACATTCTGTGCTGAACTCACTCTTGTCCCCCTGACTCCCTTTGCAGACTCTGCACGCCTTGCTTTAGCTCGCTCTCTCCTCTTTGAATTCTTGGATCTTGTATGTCCCTCCTTATGATCCCCCACAAATGCCTCCTCTGTGCTCTCAGACGTTCTTGGTCGCCGTCTTTTCCCTGAGCGTTTTCTACTTTTATGATGATTCTTTTTCACAACATTTTTACAAGACTTTGAGGGTTCATCTGAATCATCCACAATTTCTCCTTCCTCAATGCCTTGGTCCTGGTGAGTGTCAATTGCTTTGGATATCTCTGATACATCTCTAGGAGGAGTCTGTACTTCGCTTATATTAATGACTAGCACTTTGTCCAAATTCACCACTGACGACAATGATTTGTCTAAAGAGTCCAAGTGACTACTAGATGCTGAGAGGCCATCATACATTGTGACAGAGTTTTTTGGTCTTGGAGACTTTGACTTAGTTTTGTTTTTACTTATCGCTCTGACATGGCCTTTTGACGAATCCCCTGGAGCCATTGATAAGCCGGTACTTTTAGCTGCCCCTTCTGCTCGCTCATGCTCCTCAACTTTCCTGTCCCTCCTTTTTCGTGGGCTAGACTGTTCTTTCTTTGAGCTTGATTGTCCCTTGAATGGATGGACATTCTGTTCTCTGTCTCCACTATATTGTGAATGTGTCTCCCACAGGATGTCATCATACTGGGGACCCGCAAATTTCTCCGACGTCGCCTTCTTTTGTCCTCCCTTATGAGGGTTTGCTTTTCTACAGCCACTGTATTCCCCCAGGACTGACTGAAGCTTGTGAACTGTGCTGGCAGAATGCAAGATGAATCCATTCTCCGACCTGACCACAGGGGAAGAACGATCCCTACCTTTCCTGCTGGCTGAGCCATGGCGGCCCGTGTCTCCTTGTTTCCTTTCTGCCATACTCACATGATGAAGGCTGGACGTAGGAAAAGAGTACAATGCGCATGGAAGTCGAATTTGAAAGGTTGTTTCCCTTCGATTGGTGTCTTTGCTCGCAGTGTCAGATGTTCTGCGAGGGAGTATGTCCACTGGTATGAGACAAACGTGAGTCAGAAGCAAATTGTTTTCAGTACAGTGCAATCCAAACTGACGCAAAAGCCTGCGAATGAAAAACACAAAGAGAATATGCAGCAACTTATGAATGTCATGACCGGCGCTATAGTGTAATGGTTAGGCTCTCCGCCTGTCATGCGGGAGACCCAGGTTCGATCCCCGATCGCCGACGATCTGGGTTCTTTTCTGCTGGAATTTTTTCCCTCTCAGCCCGGGTTGGTCCTGACAGGCAGGGTCGAAGTAGCCCGTCTCTTAAATGACCTTAGAGCATTGCAGGGGACATAAAACTGGTAACCAAACCAAAATGAATGTCATGTACTCAAAATGTTTAAGTAAGATAGTTATACTCCTGGTTTCGTTTGGGGAAGTTAAGGCGATGAACACAAGACAATTGCCAGGACAAGACAAGCAAACAACGGACAGAAGAAACCAAAAGAGGCATACACATCTTATTCCAACCCACAGAGGCTACAATGTTTACTCTCCTCCTCACACAATTATAATGTCCACAGTGGCCACAGCCCATGAAATATAAAAATCTGTGGGAAAAAACTAACTTCAGGAGACAAGCTATGGAAAGCATGAGATCTCTGTTCCTCGCCTTCATTCTCTACCACTACTTTCTACCCTCCCACCATAGTCTGTGGTGCAATCGTTAGGCCCTTCACCTATGATATGGTATGGAGAAGATCCGAGTTTGATTACCAGGACTGTTAGCCTGTTTGGCCTATTGTGAGAATGAGAATCTGTGTCTTTCTCTCTGCTGGGCTACTGTCACTGACCATTGGGATCAGCGAGTCCCCCTCAGCATGGGTTGCAGGTTTGAAGTAGCCAGTCTCTTAATGACTTTACAGTACAGTCCATGTTGCAAGAGTCAAGAGGTAAAACTAAATAAAATCCAAAATATCAACCAAACAAAAACAAAACGAAGTCTTCTTCGGATCGATCCAAGTAGACCGGGTCAAAGGGATCAAAAGTCTTGTTACCACTAATAAATCTAGATAAGGTTAGGGCTTTAAGTCAAGTCAGGGTTAGGGCTGGCTAGAGTAGGCTAGAGTCAGTTAACTCTGACTCTGACTCAGTGAGGGTTAGTAACTACTTGGACTTGGGGTAATACCTCACCAAAAGGGGACCCTGCTTTGCCCACCTTAAACTCATTCCGCCATGTAAAAGTATTTTAGTATTTATTTTAGATTTTAGGCCAAATAAAATATAGATTCTAGATCTAGAATCTAGATCTAATCTAGATCTATATCTATATAGATCTATATAAGATGCGGGTAAGATTGAAGAATACCGGACCAGCGATGATTTCCCCCAGTTTCTAATCACTCTCAATAATAAAGTAATAAAGAATCACGTATACTATAATAGTAATAGATCTATTGATTATTGTTGTTTGTCAGGGGGAAGACCCCCCTGAACCTCCCCCCACCCCTTACAGTGGTCCGATATTCTTCAATCTTCCCACGATTAAGATGCGCATAAATGAAGGTAAACAAGGTGGGCAAAATAGGGTCTTTGGTGAGGTATTACCGGACTTGGGATTTAACACTTACAGTACACTCACTACACTAACTTACACATTGAAATTGAAACCTTTGCATAGGATTTGCAGTTTGTTGGCCACTTTGGTTGGTTGGGTGATACAAACACCTGACCAAACACACACTATTTTTGCGGAAACCCTCCCAGTCCCAGCGCAGTGGTGTTGCACAGTTAGACAGTTGTTGTTACCGTCACTGAGGTCAGGGTCAAATCGGGAAGTCGTTAGATTTAGATTGTTTACAGGTTGACCCAACATCCACACACACACACACACAAACTGAAGCACAGAAGTACACACACACCGTGCGCAAAAGAGTGATGAATAATAAGAGAAAACTGGAACCACGAAAGTGGAGAACTCTTCCGGTGTTACATCAATTTATTAGGGTTACCTTTCTTGGAAAGATTCCGTGCACATCCCTGACACAGCATTCACTCACACTGTGACACTACCTGCTGTTAACTTCTTGATTCGCACTCAAACTTTTTCTGTCTTTCTTTTTCTATTGTTCTTTTCGTTTTTCGGATGTCCTTTGCTTTTCTTCTTTCCCTTTCTTTTTTCTTTTTTTTCTTTGATTTTTACTTTCTTTTGCCTTTCTTATTGTCTCCCTTTTCTTTCTTTCTTTTCTTTCTTTGCTCTCCTCTTTAAAAATTGTCATTATATTATTTTTTCTTTAATCACCTCTTCCTTTCTTTCGTTCTCTAGTCATTCTTCCGTTAGCCGTCCTGTCTGCCTGTCTATGCGTCTGACTGTTTGTCTGTCTGTCTGTCTGTCTACCTATCCCTCTTTGATGCCTTTTCGGTATGCGCCCCCATTTCTCTCTCACATTCCATCTCTCTGTTTTCTCAAGCCGGGGAACCTAACCCTAACAATCCTTGCCAGTTCATGTGAACAGAAAACCATCAGCCTCAACTATACTTCTCAAGATTGGTAGATGCTCGTGTAAAGTAAACTGCGGTTTTGTAAAGGCGTCAGTAGCAAAAACGTTCTGGTTTAATTGAAGATGACAATGATGCAGACGAAGGTAACATGCCCAAAGAAAGCAACGCAACAACCTGTCATCATGAATAGAACTTGATATAGTTTGGTCTACACCCCCCCGGCTTTCTCTCCCCCACCCCTCCCCTATCCCTCTCTTTCTTTCTTCCTCTCTCTCTCTCTCTCTCTCTCTCTCTCTCTCTCTCTCTCCCTGTTATCAATGTCTCTGGTATGATGTTTAAGCTCGTGCCCTACTATAATGCAAAGGGTGGGAGCTCGAATCCCATGTTGGACGAATATCTTCGTCCTCTTCTGGGACGTTGTGTCTCACTCAACAAGACTCTTGATCTAAGAGTAGGTAACCTCCACCACGTAATCATTTTGGGTAAGTACGAAAAATCTCAAAGGTCCAGTGTGGACGTTGCGCACGTTAAAGATCTCTTGGTGGTTGAAAATAATTTTTTTAAAAGTCAACCTATTAGGCCGCTGTTGGGGCAAAATTCATAATAAATTCCGACCCAAATACTTTGGAATGTTTCTCTGTCCTGAAATGACTGAATAGAGTCTATCGAGCCGTAAAACCCAAGCAAACAAACAAACAGAACCTAATAGCCTGCTTCTGAACTGATCTTACAGTGCTAAATGTGGCGTAAAGCCAAAACAAAATCTAACGAATCTTTCTCATCTCTCTCTCTCTCTCTCTCTCTCTCTCTCTCTCTCGCTCGCTCTCTCTCTCTCGCTCGCTCGCTCTCTCGCTCTGTGTCTCTTTCTCTCGCTCTGTGTCTCTTTCTCTCGCTCTCTTTCTCTCTCTATTTTAGAATCTCTCTGTAGTGTAAGCAGAGATACTAGAAGGATCTCGGGTGTAAGTGTAAGAAGTTGTAGTTTTTATGGGTATCAATACCTAATGTATTGCACACAACGCAAATTACTTCTTCGATTTCTTACTCTTGATGAAATAAATTACAGGGCTTTCGAACTCAGTCATTCTGATTAGGTTTAGAAATAACTAGATTTAGTAGAGCCAACGCTCTCCGAACGTACAAAAAGTTGTGAACATTGAATGAAATGAAGGTTGTGCAAAAAGTGTTCAAAGAATTACAGTAACAAAATTTGCAACGCGTATACCGACCCAATTCCACTCCCCGGTCTCTCCCTCTCTCTCTCTCTCTCTCTCTCTCTCTCTCTCCCTCTCTCTCCTTCTTTCCCGCTTCATCTCTCTTTCTCCTTAATATTCTCCCCCACCCCCACTACTGCTCTCTGCCTCTTTCTGTCCAGCTGATTCAATCTTTATTACCGTCATGTGTGTTTAGATTTAGATCTAGACCTGGAGTAGCCTATAGGCCTACTATTAAATTCCTTCTTCTCTCCATTTCATTCTTTTAATTTTTCAGTGGCGGATCTACACGAGGACAAAGGTGGACACTGTCCCCCCACTTATTCCACAGACTCCTCGTTGTGTGTTTA
>JAUKPP010293294.1:0-10096 GCA_032273245.1 Phyllaplysia taylori
CATCTGACTGAAATTTATCACTGTTGAATTTTGAAACGGAATCTATAAGAAATATCAGAGAATTGATAGGGGGGGGGGGGGGGGGGGGAATTCTCAATAATATTATGACAATAATCATTTCTATTCTCCAAAATGCCCAAGTAACAGCATTGATGCATTACTTTTGAATAATATGTTGCCGAAGAAAGAAGACAAATTCGGTTCTAATCGACTGAGATTAAGAGAGTCTGTTTTGTTGTTGTTATTGTTACTATTTATTTCTCAGAGCTATGGAATATCAGATAGGTTATTAAACAATAAACGAACAGTATAATAATGGTTGCTTATCGCAAAGAGAAATTTCTTTTGGTAACTCTTTACTGTTGAGTTGTCCTATTTTTCATATCAAGGCCCCTGTATTTTCCAAATGGAACCAACAAGGCTCTAGAACAGTTCAATGGAAAAAATTGTAGTGAATCATTGAGCAATATAAAGACAATCTGATTATGAATGTCACCCATGATGAGGTCAACTCCAGAGCGTCCATGCTTCCTGGTACAAAAACGCGAGTTCAACAAAAAAGAAAATTCCCATTGGAATCAATTAGCTAATCTAAAAGACTTCTATCTGGAGGCATCAGAGTTGTTCTTTTCACCACTAATCTTACACTTCTAAAAAGAAGCCTGCTTTTACAAGAACACGAAATCTCGCAGAAAACAGGCCTACAATGTTGTGGGTGGAAAAGTTTACCTGCCGCCTTGTTTTTCTGACAGGTACTCTCAACTTTCGAGCTTTTAGTTTATTTGAGCGGATTAGCTAAAGTCTAGGCACTAATGGCGGAGGCGTGCATAGAAAAATAATGTCAAAAGAGATAAAGAATAGGTGTGATAAATGAGTGAGTGGGAGAGGAACGATTTGGATGTTGTCATCATTGGAATGGATGGCCACTGCGGCGTGTCCTTTAGCAAGATACAAGACACATCAATAATAGCTCATTTGGGCGCTGTTCAATGTCGACCAGCAACAACGAGCGAATAAATGGAGTGATTGAATGTTAGTTAAATCATTTCGTCATTCAATGTATGAAGTATTATATTCAATGTTAGTATTGTTAGAGAACTTGTGATTTGGTGTATGTACATGTATGCACGATGTTGTAATCCAAATTCCCCCACTTGGATGAATAAAGTTGTTATTTATTGTATTATTTATTTGTTGTCCTAATCGTCCTCCGATCGCTGAAAAAAGTTTATATACTTTGAGAAAGTAACGTCATGCCTCAACAAAGCGAGCACAAAGGTCAACAGATGGCTTGCATTTTCTAGAAAAAAAAAGCTATATGAAGATCATCTGGTATACTAGCATCTCACAGACTGATTTTTTAAATTTAACGTGTATCTCCGTCATTAGAATTTGCCTTGAGAAAAGAATAATATGATTCATCTACTAGTACCATCTGACTGAAATTTATCACTGTTGAATTTTGAAACGGAATCTATAAGAAATACCAGAGAATTGATAGGGGGGGGGGGGTGGGGGAGAGAAGAGGATGAAGAGAAAGCAGAAAATCCAAAAATGGTGAAGAAACTGTAAAGAATATCGCAAGTTGTGATAGTGTGTCATCATAAACGGATTTAAAAATAGCCAGATGCTGTAAAAAGAAAAAAAAAAAGAAAATGCGTATCTTAACTGCATGAGAAAAAAACCCCAAACATTAAATGACAGGTTTTGACCAAATGAAAAAACAGTATTGTCATCCTCGGACAGTTTACAAAGAAACCTAATCTACATTATTTGTTCCTAATCACTATTGAGTATTTTCAACGTATCTGGTGTGAATACATAACGTTCTGGTTGATTGGTTTTGGTTTAACACCGCTTGCAACAGTGTAAGATCATTATAGAGGTAGGACCTCCAAATTTTGCGTCCATCTTCGATAGGATGGGAGCTAATATCTCAACAGGTCAACCCGCCACGGTTTGTAATAACAAGCCTGGCTTTGCCGATATTGAACAAAGTCATTCCCGCTTCTGGCGACAGGAATTATACCTATACTCTTCCAATTTGCCCCCAGGACGCATCTGCGACCCTTCGATCAGAACTAGGGTGTGTGTGGGAAACAAGGCGGAAACTCATCTGGCCTGGCATAGCGTACCTCCGGGGCTCTAGGATATGAAGCAGAGAACTGTGGGTAAGTGGCCATCATACTGTGGCGCGCCTCAGGCAGACTGGAGCCCTGGGATATGTGTGCGCGATGACGTCACGCTGACCCTTGACATTAGATTTTTAAACAATGGATACTTTGACGCTTCGGTTTTTTTTTTCCATGTTTATGAATGAGAAAGAATTATTGTCAAAATTACTTCAGCTTTGTCGATATGAGTTTAACTCTTTGGGCTTTGTTTTTCGCTTTTCGGGAAGATAACAAATTTCCTTTTTCAATGTGCTTCAATTTTGTCTGTTAAGTCAAACTTATAGCTGTTCCATTTTTCATGATTAAGATAACAGAAAAAACTTAGGTCTCGTTTGTCAAAGGAAAACTCTTAAAATATTCTATTGCATAGTTCCTGCAGCCGATGTATTTCATGGATTGCAAAGAAGATAATATTATCATTGTAAATGTGTCATCATAGTATGTTAAGTTAAACAATTGGTTGTTATCTTGTTCTTGTAGGAGAGAATACCGTTATTTACAATTTAGACTCAGTCTACTTGTATTACAGCTTTCGGGATACCACTCTTACATACTCTAGGAGAACAGAGTTGCAGACGCATAAAATCTGAAATGAGACAGTCAGCGTGTCGTACAGACTGCCTATCGACCCGTGTAACTTTTCGGGTTTGGTTTCTAGATTTACGCAACTTGCAAAAGTGTACGGTCAGTCTGAGAGACGGGCTAATTCGATCCTGCCTTTCGAAGATCGATGGATTCCAGCAGAAAAAACAACAACGCAAATTTTCCACAAGTGGGATAGAACTCAAGTCTTCTGCGTGATTGGCGAAGAGTCTCACAAAAACAAGACAGACGCCGGCCAGGAAACTTTTGTATATGTTTTTCTCACTGTATTGAGGGGAGATCGTCGGCTTTAACAGTCTTCGCCAGTCGCACCGTGTATTATATTTAATTAGGGATAAATTTCAAGAGACGCTGTGATGGAAATCTATAGTGGTAGCTGGAGCGAAAACAAGTCAAGGTTAGCAATATGAATAATACTTGGGATATGTAATAATGTCAGGTGGAAAATGTGAGGCAGAAATACAGAGAAGAAAAGCAGCAGCCAAGGACGCCTGTAGAAAGCTGATTCCAATTATGAAAAAAGTCGGTTCTTTTGTACGGATGCGAATACTGATTGATCAAGGGCATTACGAGGAAATTTGAAGCAACAGGGGTGTGGTTGCTCAGAAGAATACTGAACATGTCATGGGAGGGGAACAAAATAAACAAGGAAATTTTAGAAATCGGGGAAATGAAAAGATCACTGATCAAGATAGCAAGGAGGCGAAATGTGAACTATATGTGACATACGTATAGAGAATGAGTACAAGAACAACTAAGTATGAGAGAAAAAATCGGAGTAGGGCAAAACCGTAGACGCCGGCGTTTCATATACTTAAAAAGTCTAAACACCTGGGTAACCGGAGGCTCAATGACCAACAACTCATTGAAAAAGACCTCAAACGACAGAGAACGATGGTCATAATGGTCAATGTCTGCATCACACACGACACATGATGACAATGATGATCTGGAGTGATGCAGACTATAATTATGTAAGGCTTTTACTGTCCAATTGGGCATTTTTATTTCTTTTTCTCTCTTTTTTTCTTTACAGCTCTCCTAGTATCGCTGAATAAAAAGTTTGTATTGATTTACCTCATTTGTTGCCTCTTATAATTCTTTTTGGATTTACTGGAATCTCCAAAGTGTGCCTTTCAATATTTCGTTCGGCATTTGCCTTTGTATCAATACTATTGGATACGTTTACCTATTCTGGTAGAGCTTAATAACGTTACTTACATTCTTGTACAGACCTAAGTTTTTGGCAGTAGTGGATGAATTTGTCTGTCTGAGAGGAGCACATAAAAATACTATTGGTTATTTGGGGTATCCAGGATAAGAAAACAAAAGACAGTTATTATTGTTTTCGATGTTGTTGGTGCTTTTGCTGTTAGTGGGTTATAGTTGTTCTTACTATTATTGGGTTTTTTGTTTTTTGTGTTGTTATCTACATTAATATCTCACGAGGGAACACAAAGCGTGTCATAATCTCCTATTAACCAAAACACGAGCCTTTCCATTGAGCTACATCAACTACATAATATGCATTCCAAAGCACAGAGGCAATCAATGAGGCCCATGAACAGTAACGTCACTCTGTTGCAGTAGAGCCTAAAGAAGGCTTCCTGGGGAGGTGGACACGACTTTGGCCAACCTTACTGACCAATCCCAAGACATGCGTCTTTAATTACCCAGAAACACGAAGGGAGACAATTGGATTATCTTGAGCACCAGGGCTAGCAGGAACGACAACCTGTCCATCTCGGACAGCCCTCAAACTCCTCCTCCGGCTAGTACTTCTACCACCAAAACGCCGTTTTAGACCCTCGTAACGGGGCAACCGAATTGGAGAAATGGACTCTACGCCTTTTTTTTTCATTTGGTAGGCCTCTCCAGTAAGACCAATAATAACGTTAAGTGTTGATTCAGAGCTCGTGCAGGCTACGTGCTAGCGGTCATCAGGCTTGGATCCCCTTACCCTTGTGTTATCCCTTTTCACTCGATTGAATTAGGAGTCCACCGACCGAGGCTTGGTGAGACTGCGTCCGAGTCATCCAAGACAATGCCGGGAATTTGTGAAGGAAAACCAATGCGCAATCACGCACAGTGGTTATCTTCCCTTGCCTCCTGCTCTTTCTCCCGGCTTTTAATCAATTAAGGATATTGAATAGATTGCACGGGGTTTTATAATATACGCAATGATGAATGGACGCTTGAAGAAAGTTGTGAGTCTATGAATAGACAGCGGAATTGATGACTGTACATTTTCAAAAAAGAAGAAAGATTTTTTTAAAGAGAGAGAGAGAGAGAGAGAGAGAGAGAGAGAGAGAGAGGGGGGGGGGAGAGGTTGGGGCAGTGGGTAGGAGGAGTTTTTTAAACTGAGTTTTGTATGTCGCTGTCTGGCGTATTCTTACATAACAGGAGGAGAGGGATGATGCCACAGTATGCGCAAAAATAATATAGTGGCTGACTTATTCTATTGGTCCTTTCACATATTCCGTTCTAATAATCTCAAACTACTGTGGGCACGGAGTGGAGCATGATACTCGTGCAAATATTTAAAATTGCATTGGTTCTATGAGCACTGTAATAAAGTCTCCGTTCGAAGACGAGAACGTGACGCCTTACAAAGGCAGAGGAAAGATGCATTCAGATTTTAATATTGATACTGAGAAGAAAATCTTTCTACGATACTTCTGTCGCGCAATGGTTATTCGGAAATGCTTTCATTCCTGGCAGGAGATTAGATTTTCCTCAAAACTCCTTTTTAGATGCTGATGCTCTGCATAAGACAACATTTATATTACTGTTATTGTTTTCATTCAATAAATTCGGTCAGAATAATGACATTGAGGTTTTTACAATCTTTCATTTTCATTCAATTCTGTGCATTGTATTTTGCTTGAGGTTTGTGGGGTGGTTTTCTGTTGTTGGTGGTTTTTTTTTCGCTCAATAAAAATGTAGTAGGGAGAAGGAGAAAAGTTATTAGGTTATCAATGAACAAATAGAAAATATTATTTTACTCGTGAGCTCATATTATCTTCTGTCGTCGAGTCTGCATGAATCTACATTTCATTAAGAATTTCACTAGGAGCCAAGTTCATTCGCGTCCACTAACCCATCACATTCACGGATGCGTAGAGCATTTGAATACACGAACAGAGATAATGATGATGAAGTCGGCGCGAGAACAAGTCTACTCTCTTTCTCTCTCTTTACCCAACAGTAAGGGTGTACCAGTCCTTCTATTTCGGACTCGAGTTCGCATTCGAGTAATTGAAAATTATTCGAGTGAGTATTTGAGTACCCGATTCACTACCCGAGTCCTGATTGTTGGATCAATGTGTTGTTCGCTCTCCTCTCTCTCTGTCTCTCTCTATCTCTCTCTCTCTCTCTCTCTCTCTCTCTCTCTCTCTCTCCCTCTCTCTTCTCTCTACCTCTACCCGCCCAACCCAAGCTTTTGTGTCTATGCACATGGAATCGAAAACTAATAATGAAGAAATGGGCTACTCGAGTAATTATTAAAAAACTCGGAGCCTCTGGACTCGAGTGAGTACTGGACTCGAGTGAGTACTCGAGTAATCAAAAACTACTCGAGCGAGTACTCGAAGGAGGTAAATACTCGTGTACTCGAGTACTCGCACACCCCAACCCAACGGGGCTACGAATTTCCGCTCCATCGCTTCGCCCGTCTCCGATATTGCCTGGACCTCGGCCTGCCTTGAAGCGGCCCCCTGGACGTCTCGCTGTTTGTCGAGGGACATAACTCCAGCCAGGATATGACGGTGAGGTGATAGACAAGTTTGAACACTCACGCTGTATTAGCGCCGCTCCCTGGTCTAAATGAGAGCCGGCTCTGGCAGCGAAGTCTGGACACCATCAAGTCATAAGCTAGTAGTCTATGCCTAAGATCCCGGTGCTGGGGAGCTGGGAAATCGGGGGACATTAGGCGAACGGGACCAAATTAGTTTGAAGTTAGTTGTTTATAGAGGCACCAACGTCTTTGACTGTTTTAGCTTAAAACGGAACCCAAGCCGAACCATCAAAGAGAAGACATAGTAAAACTCGGCGTGGACCATTTTATACCTTCGCGTAACCCCGTCGGGGCAGACGTTGTAGCCCACGCCTACCCACCTCCTCATCAAGCATAACAACAGGGATTTGATATTCGCGAGACTAGCTACGTAAAGGGACAGAAAGTGAACAACGATAGCGGGTGCACCCAGGCCTCTGTTCAGTAAAAATATTTAATGAAATGCGGACCTTCGGTCGGCAACCTAGTCCTTTCAAACCGGAACCTTAGAAGTGACTTTTACATAGTAAAAATTCTGTTTTCCTGAAACTGCGGGAAATTTCGCGAACCGGGACCAAAAGCGGTGGGATCTTAGGCGAGGCTTACTGTACGTCTGCTGCCAGCGATGGATCCAGGCCAGAAGGGCAATGGTACGACGCCAGTAGTTTGTTCTTTTGGGACCGAAGAGGTGGGGAGGGTCGGGTGTTAGGGGGGGGGGGGGGTGGGGGGTCGAGGCACGATATAGTGTATTGAGCCTGAGGGAGGGTTCTGTATTGGCTGTTCGTGTGTCGCGAAAAGACAATAAGAAGGATCTGATGTGAGAAAGGATTTGAGATGAAAAGCCTTGAGGTTTCAATGACACGGTCTTGCTAAAAGTCAAATGACTGAATATTGGTATATGGATAGATAGAGAGACAGACAAGCAGGGCAAAGGGTTGGAGGAATAGAAAAAAGTAACGCACATATACGAGTATTATATGCGCGCGTAAACACACACATACAAACACACATAGCCACACAAACAAACGCGTATACGCCCAACAAGAAAGCACATACTCACAAAGAAAAATAGAGACAGAGAGGAGAAGGAGAGAGACAGACAGAGAGACAGATAGACAGACAGACAGACAGACAGTGCGGAAAATATTGTGAAACAAAGGGATAGAGAAAGAGAGAGAGAGAGAGAGAGAGAGAGAAAGAGAGAGACAGAGAGAGAGAGAGAGAGAGAGAGAGAGAGAGAGATTTAGGCGATACAATAAGATTCTAGGTTCTGTCCTCGGATGCGAAAGAAAAAAAAAGTTTCCACCTCTAGAGGAAATTATACTCTTTGCAATTATTGTTTTTTGTTTGTTTGATCACTTTCTAAATTATATACCATAATATACCATATGTGTCATTACTTGTATAGGCTACGTATAATAGCTTGTATGAATATGAATGTGTTTGTCATTGCAAAATGAATTCCCCAATGGGGATAAATAAAGATGATTTTACTTTTTTTTCTTTTTATCATGTTTTGTTATAAGAGTGTACTCTCCGCCAAGACTTTCCAAATTGATATTCTCCCAAGGCTTTACATCTCATTTCATCGAGAGCTTTTTCATGTCGTACTTTGAATTTATAAGTCACCTCTTTATTTTGTCCTTCACATTTCGTATTATCCTCCTGGGCCCTATCAAACTCGCGGCGTGCATTGATCATAACATCATCTACTTTAAGAGAATAGGGCGCTGTAAACCGCCCACAAAGACTGATACCACGGAAGCAATATTTTGACAGGATAGAATGACACATTAACCTAAAAAGGAAAGTCTGTTGTAAAAAAAAGAAAAGAAAAACAGGACCCAGTTACTATTGATGGCTTGATGTGTGTAAGAATTAAATAATAGAGTATGTGGACAGGAACAGTGTAAGGGGATGATGATAATAACCCTTTGAAATACAGCACAAGGCAATATTAATAATATTATATGACATAATAGAGATTTGCGGACACTGTCTTGCGTCTATTTTTATTGTCGTTTTATCAGATTATTAATGTACCTTTTCCGCGAGTTATGATATAAGATTTTTAGAATCTCTCCAGTCCAGAAACATGTAAAATATTAGTTACTGTAGGATTTTCGTATCAGTCATCGAGAGTGCTCTATTCATGATAGAAAAATAAAACAGGGTTATTTTTATTGCAGTGCAATTACGCAGCACATCTGCCCCCCTCGTTTCGGGTAGTTCCGCTGTTGGTTATATTTTTTATTCAGTATGGAACAGCTCTATTGAAGGGTTTGGTGCAAAATGTGCCTCAGATCCTCTTTAAACTTGTCTACGAGGCCGTAAAATAAAAATGCGCCAACGAAACAACACGGAATTTACAAAGTAAGTTATAGGTTCAAACCCTTTGCCTACCAGCACATAAAATGTTTCGTACATATGATGCAATATACGCACATAGAATGTTTGCGTCACAGTGCGTGTGTGAGCAATTCCGTCAGAAGAAAAATGGAAGCCACAGTGACCTGCGTTTGAAGGTGCTGTGATTGAGTTCCTTTCAGTGGGAATAAATAAATAAACACAATTAACAGCCTATTTTTTTAATTCTCGTAGAGAAATATGTTTTACAATGGTGTATAATACAAAGATACAATCATAACTCGTGAGTACGTTAATATGTAAGGACAAATTAACATTCTAAACAACAATCCATTATAGCTAGCATGCACACAAACACCACTGCTGGTCGCCAGAAGAGCAGTGCCCGATTTAACCATTAACACATGAGCCAAGTGAAGAAATTTGGGTAAAGTGCCTTTCCTAAGAACACAACGTCGGGCGCCTGTAAGGATTCGAACCCGCAATCCGCAAAAATAGCACAGACAGCAAATATTTATGTAAAAGCAAGCTCACTAAAAAAAGGCCCCCGAAAATTTATCCAAGAAAAATATTTTACTGTTTATAGAAAACATTTCTAGTCTAAAGAGACATCTTGCATGATCCTTAAGAAAAACAGTCCTTTGAGAGAAGCATAAGCCTACTTATAGTGAAGTTAATATACGCATTAATTGAATTACATTCGTTACTTTCTGGTCAATTGGCTAATGTTGATTCAAGACTGATGTGTGATGAATTTCAATCAAAGTGTAGAACTGCTGGCGAATCTCCTCACAGATTAACGTCCATTGAAATCGGTTGCGTAGGATGCAGTAGTTATTTTCTATCCAGCCGTGTAAACCCCTGCCTCATTACAAACTAGCTTTAAAAAAATACCACAATTCTGAGAACGAAAGGAATAATTCAAATGTGAATGGAAATAGCAGGAAAAAAGAGCGGTTGATAATAATAAGACAACTCCGGCGGTCAATAGAATGCGGAGCTTATTGTTTTCCTAATGTAATTACATTCTGCATTCTCGGACCCAGATTCAGCTCCAAAGTAGAGAAATGTTGTCTTAAGGAATTCCTCCCCCCCCCCTCTCTCTCTCTCTCTCTCTCTCCTCATCCCCCTCTCTATCCCACTTTCGCCCCCCCCCCCCTTTTTCCGCCGATTCCAA